>JAVQJF010043492.1:0-29483 GCA_036023855.1 Gadopsis marmoratus | reverse complement strand
TATGTTTTCTAAATCTATCACTGCTTTTAAATGTCATCTTAAAACATTATTTAAAAAGAAGCTTTTAGCTCCGTGTTAATTTTATTTTAATTCATTTTATCTATATTTCATTACGGTATTATTGTTTTATTGTATTTCATCTTTTGTGGAGCACTTTGTAACATTGTTAAGAAAAGCGCTGCATAAATAAAGTTCATCTTTAATAACTGAGACAGCCCTGCCTCCAGTAAAAACACACAATAACCTAACATGAACTGGAAACATGTTAATGGGAAATGCTTTAGCTGGCCCTTAAATCGGGAGGATTCGGAGCCACATGTGAGGTTCTCTAATCTCATTTGTGTGGGAGGGCCCTAGGCTAGCCTCTGCTGGTATGTTTTACATTAACTGAATCAATCATGCTTTATGGCAGCAAGATGGCATACAGGTCTGGGTTTAGTAAATAGGAAGCGCAGAGAGCGTCTCCAAAGTGCCAAAGCAGTTCAGATGAGAAACTGGTTACACAGATATGGCGGACAGAGCGTCCTTTACTCGTAGTGTAAATATTCCATCATTCCTGTTAGGCTTACATCACCTGTCCCCAGTGTCTTGAGAGAAGCATTTAAATATTCATAGTATACACACATTAATAGAATATGTATTTTCTGCCCAAATTAACCGTATCTCATCTTGAAGGGTTCACTCAGGCAGAAGTAACAGCGTGCGGTACATAAATATTTCAGTAAGCCTCACTCCCTCTGCAAGTTCCGAAGCATTGGAACTTTGTGTGGAAATTTACCGAGAATCTTACAGTTTCCAGTGACGGGTCTGAATGCAGATAAGCTATGATGCATTCAAGTTAATGGTTTGTATGTATACATACATTTCAGATGGAAATGCAGTGCTTGCTCCTGCCTCCCCCTCCCCACGTACGTTTGCAAGGCCCCGTCTCCTTAGAGTTGAAAACAGCACTTACAATGAACTTTCATTTTAAACTGAACTTGTGCTGAACTTTAACACGCCGTATGCAGTGTTGCTAAACCACCGCCTTCGAGAACATTTATGTTTTCCAGCAGCTACACTTGAATGTGTACATTTAGCACAGCCACCACGCTCCCTCATGCAGATGCATTTTGCAGCTGTGTCTGTGCAGTCTGGCCTATGGATGAGCTGTGGGAACGTTGTATCATTATCTTCCACTTATGGGAAAGAATGCAATTGTAAAACTCTAGGATTAAACCCCTGGCATCTTTAATGCAATCATCTCAGAGGGGAACAAGTCAAGGGTAAGAGTTTTGACCTCATAACTGAACACCGTTTCTCCACTTACAAATGTTCATAACACAATGAGCCCGTGATGAGGTCTGGAGGCAACTTGAAAGCCACAAAGCAATGAGATCTTCGGCAAGGAACCACTTAGAGTTAAGGTCTGTCCATCAACACACAAATAAATCTGACAATGTATTCCTCTTGAAGATGGGCTGCCAACTCTATTAGCTCCAAGTCGTGAAATGAGGTGGAAAATCAGAACCACGTTAAAGTTCAAAAAGGTATTTGGGAATGGGTTTTTTTCCTTTATTGGTCGGGAATAATTAGCTTAAGAGATGACCAGAAGATTCCAATGTCTGTTATGGCAAACTGGTTTGTGTATGGAAACAGTCACAGCGTAGCAAATTCCCATTGCCGGAAAAATAACTCTTTGTGTAACTCTGTGATCACTCACGCAGCCAGCTGCTCAAGTGCCACTTTAAAAACCCTCTCACCCTCTGATTTTAGCTGCTGCAAACACTGTATAGAAAGACTTCAGAGGCATGTTGTCTGAAGACAGGCCACATTTTGGAAATGTTTCCCGTCTCTACCTTCATCTGGCTGTAATAGATGAGATTAGATTTCAGTCGTTCACATCAAACTGTAATGAAGCCCGTGGGGGGGAAATTGGACAGCAGAAAAGAATTGGATACAGATAAAAATAGAGCAGATACAGCCACTGAAGATGAAACAACTGAAACAATGCTGAAGATGATGCAATAATAAGCCAGCTATCCGCACATTAGCAGGTGTTTGCAAATAAAAACAATTATTGAAACCAAAAAGAGGTAGAATATGAATTGAAATCTCTGAGGACCTTATTTTGCATGTATAAATCACTCACTTCTTATCTCTAGCATTCAACAGATCTCCTGTATATTTAGACTAAATATGCTGTAGCATGTATTGTACAGTAGTAGGAATTATATGATCGTTCTGTGAAGAGTTATAAGAATCAAGATCAAAATCTCAATGTAAATGTGGAGGGCACTGGTAACAGAGGCCGACGAAACAAGGCTCAAACTGAGGCCATAAGGAAAAGTATTTTATTAGAGACTATAAAGCACTGTCTGGACGACATAGAGGATGTTAAATTTGATTGGACAGAACAGGAAACACTGATTTAAGGAATAAAAAGAACACAAAGGGGGTACAGAGAAAGATCGAGCTGTGACCAAAACGTCTGGGCCCCAGAGAGCGAGGATGGGAAGGGTCCTCAGGTGTTTTATCCATTATGAGGGCTGGAAGACTGGGAAGGTGAAATGACAGGAATTATGGCATGACTTGCAAATCGGTTGGTATTCCCATCAGGAGTGACCCCTGCACAGTGTGTGGGAGAGAGTCCAGTGAAGCTGACAGTATTTTGGCTTCCACCTATGGACTGATCCGAGTAAACAATCGCAAAGCACCAAAGCCACTTGCCATTGCTGTATGTAACAATGCTGCTAACCATGCAGGCAGTTTTTTGATAGTATTGCAAAATACACAAAGATTTAAATGATCAATCCATCTGAGAGAAGTTTAAAATAGTTTTCACCGACCATGCACAGCCCTATATGGCATGATAGAGGCAAACATGTCATAAATGATTCATTACGTACGATGTTTTCTAAAGGCTACTCTTTGGTTCACCGTGAAATGTTTACTCAACCCCTGGAGGAAGAGGTTTGGCGAGTTTTAAGATATAAAAAGAAGGTTCTCCACATAGAGCAGAGATGTATAGGTGAGGAGAGGATTAAGACAAGATGGTTCAGAAAATGATGGGTCATTTGAAATATCCCCTTTATAGCCACTATCATGACCATTTCTGAGCTCAAATGTTGTGTCCTGTTGTGTTTGATTGCTTGATTACTGGATTTGGGGAGTGTGGTTTGAAAGGAAACACAGTAACACTCCGGTAACACAGACCACATTCTACATGTGTTTTACATCTGCGTTTAATCTGGGAGATATTTTTTAGAATGTGAACAGTAGTAAAAGGCGAGAAGTGACGGGTCCCTTATGAGCAGTGGGAGAAAAGAACCAATAACGGTTCACTGAAGGTGAATTCTGCTGCTTCGTCAAAAAAAAGAATTTGCCCACACAAAATAAACGACAGGAGGAGATGGTTTTTTTTCCTTCTCCCTTTCATTGGGAAACAAACCGTCGTGACCATGATCACCTCTACTACTAAATCCGTTCCCACAACCCCCCACATCGCTGACCACTGTCCATTTTTCTGCATACCAATAAAGAGTGTGTCACTGCTGGCCACTGTCCATTCAGGGCACTCTGACCCCATCCACCCCCTCCTATTGAACAACGGCGGCTGACCACAGCCTATTGTGGACCCATTGTACTGTTCTCCAGAGAGGGACCAGATTTGTGTGGCCACCCCTCAGTGATTGATGCCGGCCTGACCCCAGCAGTGGCCTGTCCCAAAGATTCTGGTGCAGCTGCAAGTAGCCGGAATTTGTCCCTTTAACTGTCCTAGTTTGCGCCAAAAGGTAGACACGTCATGCAACATAGATTTCACGAGGGTCTTTCTTTCTTGCCTTCCTTCGTCTTCTCAAGTCCTTCTTCCGCCTGTCACCTTTCTTCTGACTCCTTCTCCCCATCGCTCATCTTTCTTCTTTTTCCTTGACTCTCGTCCTTCCTCTGGTAGAGACACAGAACGTGGCGAGGCCACCAGGAACCTCAACACCATCTGCACTCGGCCGTTGGTGGGCGGACCTACCGCGCTGTCAATCCAAATGCATTTTACTTTTCCCACCCCTTCTAGCTCTCATTTCATTTGTTTGTGTTTCTACCCTTCCTACTGTATTTTGTCTTTCTTCCTGCATATCGTCCAAATTCTTATTCTTTGTCTTCTGACCATCCTCCTGCTTCTGCCTGTTTTCTCTGTCTTTCATTCTTCATCTCCTTCATTCTTCTTCCTTCTGTCCTCCTTTCTTCTGTTCACCTTCGTGTTATTCTGTCGTCCTCTAACACGATGTCCACACATCTGCCGATCTCTGAATATACATAATTGACATTGTCAACCACTTCCCATCCTCTTATCCCCCTGCACCCCCCACCTGAGGAAGTCCTAAAGGAAGTGCTCCCATCGCTTCCTATCTGCTCCTGTCTCCTGTCCTAGAGAGAACTGTCACCACTCCCGCCCTCCGCCTCTAATGCCTCTTCTCTCTGTGTTTAAAGGGGTGATAACACCTCTCCCAGTGCCTGTCGTCGGGCAGCTCCACAGGGTGCAGCACGGCTCCCCGAGCTAACTCCATACATGGCTGTAAAGTGATGGAGAAGCCCAGGGACTGTCAACCGGCGTGTAGTTTACTTCTTCCCCATTTCTTTCCTCATCCTCGCCCTCCATCGCTCTCTCGCACCCTGTCATATGTTCTGGCACCTTCATCAGGGGACACTTAATAAAATAAACATCAGCTCTTCCTCCTGCCTTCGTTCAGTTTCTCAGTAAGGGGAAAAAAGTATCTTACTAAAGCCACCGAGGGGATAGCGAATGAGTTGTGTAAGGGCCTGACTGGGAAAATCACATGTTCTATAAAAAGACAACACTAAACTTTGCTTTATAAAGTGATTCTGCTGGGAAACAGGTACATGTTTTGCCTTGTTCAAAAAGTGTGTCCCCCATTAAAAGATCCATACAGTGGCTCTGATAAGTCCTTAAACTGATGAGATATTAAAAAATGAGAATTGGCTCACTAAGGAGCTAAAGAAGAACAAGTTTTATTAATTTTAAGAATTGCTTAGACGTCTGACCACTAGGGGCACTGTAGAGCAATGCTTTTGATGTGCCGATCCCTGTGCTGTTTGCAATACATGTTCCGTCAGTAAGCACATACATGCCGCTGCCGGGGGTGATGAGATACACATTACATCAGCAGGTCGATGTGACATACACATCTGCCAGCTGCAAAGGGCAGTGATGCATACTGACAGTCGGTTTGAGATAATAATGAGATAATGAAAAAGAGAAAGAGCCTGCAAGCTGATGTCAGCAATTCAGCAAAGTCTGCACATTTTTTCGTGGCGTTGGAAATGCATCCAAGACGTTCTCAAGGTCTTAAGGATGCACAGAATGTGTCTTGGTGGAAAAATGTAAACAGAACTGTTTGTTTTCACCACAAACTCCTCGGGGGACATTTAAGCTTTCAAATTTAAATGTTTTTATGTAACCGATTTCTACAAATGTGCAAATGTTTTTGCCGTGATCAGATGGTTGATTGATGTGTAGCGCTGTTGCTGCTCCTCATGTTCTCCCGATGGATAGGGCTAGAGATCCCTAGGGCTGGAGATGTTGGGCCTATATAACATCAACAGCCATCAGGGATCAAGAAGGACCTCAGCTTTGACACGATAGATTGAACCACCGACACATGGAGCGTGGACTATGCACTCTCACTTGACCTTCTATTGGCTAAAAGGGCCGAGCAACGCCACTCAGGCAGCTCTCTGAGGGCCAGGCAGGATCATTGAAGTCACAGATGGCACAACAAGCTGAGACCAATTTAAACACTATAGTTTGGCAGTTAATGATGGTTTTTTTTTTTTAGAGGGGAAGAAATCTATCTATGCCTGGGATTACACAGTGGACTGGTACCGTCTTGTCTTCCGTCAGCATCCTATCTGTAGCTCTTTCCAGAGATCTGTGGTCAGGGTGTCAAAAGCCAGGTCTCTCTTCAGGGCAAAGCATAGTGATTTGTTGAGCAGGCCCTGTGGCTTGGTCAGCTCCTTTCTCACATCAATAGTTAGCTGGTTTATTTAAGACCACGTTGGCAGGCAGCTTTGTCACCTTGAGCTTCTCTTCTCAGCTTCCCTTTGGCATCCTTCTCTTCTCCTTTGCTGCATCCTCACATTTACCTCCTCCAAACTCATTGGTTTACCTGAGAGACAACATCTGGAGCAGAAGGTGGCGGTAATGCACCTGGATGCCAAATGCCATAAAAGTAGAAGAAGACGATATGATGGTGCCTGGGACCATTAAGAGCTTTATAGGTGAGGAGAAGGATTTTAAATTCCATTCTGGATTTTACAGGGGGCCAGTGTAGAGAAGCTAATATGGGAGAAAGATCTTTTCCTGGTTCTTGTCAATAAACGCTGTAGCATTTTGGATCAGCTGTAGAGTTTTAAGGGACTTCTGTTTCTGGTTAAAAAAAAAGAATCTTACTCGCTAACAGAATGGTCTTTATAGGGATCCTTTCCACGATGTTGTCAGACACAGTAAATAACAATCAGAGCATGTCAGTGGAAAAAAAACAAGCAGTTTTAGTGGATGTACTTTTCACGCGAGCAATTGGAGGATTACGTTGGAGCCTGTTTACAGATGTCGGCAGAGACGATCTACTGGACAAAATTCCACAACTTTTGGTAAGTATTAGTCATTTAGAGCACAAAATATGTAAAAAGAAAAGGGCCCATGTTTAAAAATTTGTCTATATGCTCAATGATCAAAGTACTTGTTTCTGTAGCGGTCTGGGCTTGTGCTATAGGTTGTGTCTTCTATGCAAATGCAGTTGTATATTGATTAGATATTTATCTTCCAAGCTGTTGGGGGTCCTGGCTAGGGTCTGCAGGGGCATGAGGAACAAAGGCCCCATGAGGCAGAAGAGAGGGTCCCCATCCCTCAGGTCACAGATTGAATCCCTCTTATCTGAACATGCAACCGCACGCACAAGCCTGTTGATCACCAGGGTGCTGGTGAACACTAATCAGCAAATATATCACAGTCAATAAGTGCCATGCCTCTTTTACATTATGGAAATCTTATGTGTGTGATAATATTTCCGCAGATTTGTTTTAACACACTTGCCACAGCACATCATAAATGTTGCGCATGTGAGAAGCATGCGAGTCCTGGTGTTACGGCTCTGCGAGAAGGTGGGTAGGCTCAGCGAACACGTGCAGGGAAGAAGGGAAAGCGTAAGCACATGCTGGGGGGGGGGGGGCTTGACTGTGCCATGGAGATGCAAATGACCCAAGGGACAAATGTACGCTCCAAAAAGTGTTAATGCAAATAAATATGCAAGTGTGCTGCGTGTGCGACCACACACACAAGGACGGGCATCGTCTGACCTTTCATGCCAAGCAACAAGGGACTAGGCCCCGGTGGTCTTGTGACACGACCTCAGCATCTTATGGGGATTCCGTCGCCGAGTAAAAACAATCAACTCCGCCCCCAAATCCAATCTCATATTTGCCCCGAAATTAATCTTGAAGACAACAAAGGGATAACTGAGTGGGAAAGGCATACAAAGAGGGGCACATGCATCTATGAGGGTCCCAACTCAGTGTGACATCTTTTCTAATGATCGGCATAGCAGATGGCGAGAGATGGACACAATAGGTGTGCCCAGTGCATCTCAGGCTTGCGTCGCTGTCACCCGCTGCACTGGCACTCTGTGGGTTGGCTTCTGAATGCATCTGCAGGAGTACACCCCGTTAGGCCTGAACAATAGGGGAGCACTTTTACAGTTAAAACGATCATATTCTGCCTTCTAGTCTAGACTTTAAACTCCTCCAGTTACCTCCAACAATTGGCATAGCTATACATTTCAGGCTATATGCCAGACCGGCACATACGGGTGCTTTGTAAAACATCAACCTTTTTGGGGATAGAAAACTGAAGATCCGACTCAGTACTAACTGTCACCAGCATCATTTAGCCATTAACCACACTGAGTGAATATTCGTGTATCTTACAGGCCTCAAACCTCACTGTGAAAAACTTGGTTATTAATTGATTTTGCTATTATTACTGTTGTTTTTAGCTTTACAACCCACTGAAAAACAGCTTTCCTGCATTTTCCTGTTTCTCTTACGTGAAAACAGAATTCTTTCCCCCAAAAGGATGCACGGCCACGCTTGATGCAGAAAGTAAAAATGTACAAAACGTACAAATTTAAATGCGTGGAATCAACTTAAAGCTGATTAATATATAAGCCGATCAGAAAATGAATCCACAATGGTTTTGATAATCGACTAATCCTTAATGTCATCTATCAAACAAAAGTTGCAAGGCTGCAGCTTCCCAAAACATTTACTGCTTTTCTTTGTTTTATTTCATTGTATATTGAAAATCCTTGTTGTTTGGACAAAAACAAGCAATTGGAACACGTCACCCTGTAAAGGTCATTTTCCATTTTATTTTATACATAGACTAAATTAAAAACTGATTAAATGCAACAGAAATTGACCAATTAATTGTTGATGAAAATAATTGGTTGCAGCCCTGGAATCAACATGTTGAGATATTGTCCAACAAATATTGTCCAACAAAAAATTGCATTCCTCAGAATCTACAGATAATGCGTTTTTTGTTTGCCGTTCGCAGCATTTGATCTCTTGGGACAATCGTTATTTCAACGGTTTTAAGTGTAAGGGTTAAAGGTCAGGAGCTGGACACGTTTTAATTGAGTCCAGAACTTGAAATGTTTGTTCTTCCGTGTTTACTCTGGCTCTCAGGACGCACACACCAACACACTCACACAAACAACAGACAGCTAGCACACAAGCAAGGGACTGATTTGTTTTGGAGACATGATTCATTTCATTTTCCCTCCCAGGAGAATCCTCGCAGCCCATACGGTGAGGAGGAGGAGAGAGAGATCGTCCCTGCTGAAGATGGATTTGGGGTAAATGGGAGGAATGTGTTTGAATGGGGAGGGCGAGAAAGACGACAGCACAGTAGGGACAGTGGAAACCAGAAGCCAGACCCTGCATCTGTCCTCTCTCTGCCACCAAGGGAACAGCAGACGGGGCCACGGGGGTAAAGCCTACCAAACCCCCCTATAACACACACACATCGCTCTCACACACACTGAGTGGCAGCTCCGTCTGGGTCAACAGTGCACCGTTTTACATTCCAGCAGTGAGAGAGATATGGGGGTGTCAGCTCACCTGGTCTTGGCTGTGTGGCATAGCAAAGTACAGTAGGGGAGCAGCGCGGCTGTCCGCAATATTTATTTAGCTGTCCGTGGTATCGGTGACGTCTTAATTTACCCTCCCGTTTGCAGAGCCTGCAGAGCCGTGCAGATCACGGCCAACACTGAGGCAGTTGAAAATGAAAACATTTTCGTTTTTTGGTCCCCTTTGGCCTGGAGTTTTCAGTCACTGACAACCTTTTCAAAGAAACGCTCAAACAAAAGGTGGATTCATTTGAGAAAATAAGCAAGTCATGCTTAATAATTAGCACTTAATTAGTTACTTTATTCATTAATTCATTGTTTAGTCAGTAATATGTCCGAATATAGTGAAAAACGCAGACAGCGGGTCAAACATTATTTAAAGCAGCAAATCCTCACATTTGAGAAGCTTGAAGCAGCAAACATGTTTGCCTGATAACGACTCAGGTTAGCTCTTGTCTTCAGGTGTAGAATGGCTGTGGACAGAAGCAAAGTACTTCAAAAATGATCTTAGACCTTGACAAATCACATGACAGTTGGACCTTGATCTCAAGGTCAAGGTCTAACTGTCATGTGATTTGTCTTTGAGAATCCTGACTTCTTTCATGCGCTTCATGATTACGGTGCAAACAAAACAAAAACACTACAAAAATGGTGGAAAGCCTGTTGCTGGACATGACATACAGCAGCTGACTCTTGCAGCCTGCGCAAGGGGGAAAGTAGATACGGTGTTTTGTGTGGACAACATTATTTTGGAAAGGGTCTTACGTGGACAGAAAATCAACAGTTCGTCAACAGCCTTTTTATTACTTTCACTACTTTGCTTACATTAGTGTGGGCATTACACGCAGCTCTTCCAACTACACATTCGTACGTATGCCCATCGTGTCCTGCCTTCCCTCAGAGTACTGGTTGTAGACGTCTGCAGAAATGATTGCTGCGTGTTCACAGGGTGGAATTAAGCACATGACTGGTGGAAGGAGGGCCAGGAAATAAAGTCAACAGGTCAGGTGACTCTGAAACAACAACACCGCCAAAAATGCAGCTGGTCTACAATTACCTGCATTTATATGGTCATATTTCTGCCGAGACTGTCCTCCCCAAAAACGCATCCATATAGGTGGTCTATGTAACTGCTTAATAAGACAAACATGTAATTATGCTGCTATACTGTTTAACTCCCACTCAAGCCGGCTATCCAACACTACTAACTGTCACCAGCATGTCACTGTCGTGTTACACTTTAGGGGTCAGGATATTTTCTTGTCGGGGAGTGTGATGGCTGAGGCAACACAATTACAATTCTGACTTACCTGGCTCGGCGCTCCTTCCTGGTCCAACAAAAGATTGGGCTGAGGGTGGAGCCAGACTTTTATGCTGAGGCCCCGCCCAAGGACTATACCAATGACTCTGTCAGTTTTGGGGGGGATTAGGGTTTCCATAGGCCGAAACTTAGTGAGGGGTTATGCTGTCCACCCCTGCAGGTGTTTATTGGTTTATTCATGGGGTATATAGGTTTCCCTCAGGCCTCACTCAGGAGGTTGATTAGTTAAGTGTACATCCTGTTTTGTTAAGTGGGTCGCACCATAGAGTTAGCTTTGTTTTACCTCTTTTAAGGGCCCTGTTGTTCTTAAAGTAGTTTCTTTAGGTATTGATTCTTTATTGTAATTAAATCCTTTGTTTTGTACTTTAAACCTGTGTCCTCTCATGCCTTGACTGCCTGATCCACCACAGGGAGGAATGACTCTGGCTTTAACTGCCACCTAATATATACTTTTTAACCCTCCGGTTACACAATAAGTACAATACATACAGTACTGTAAGTAAACAATATTGTAGGCAACGATTAAAAAACATATATGCATTCTTTCTGGAATCACAAACATGTTGTATCACTGGACGGCTCCTATTTTGTATTCTGACATACAACTATTAACTTCACTTCACCGTTCGAGTTCAGATAACTGGGTGGTTGTCATGGCACCGCAGCGTGAGCTTCTCCTCTACAGCACGGGTTTTTGCATTAGACACGTCTGTCGCCCTGCCAGCCCCCTCCCCCAATCTATAGGCACTCCCAAGTCCCTCATCTTCCAGAAGCTTGTGCCCTTTACTAACCACCAACGAAGGTGCAACCTGCCTTTAAAAGCTGTGCCGACTTTATTTGCTTTTGCGTGCATTGATCGACTTATTTATTTACTTCTAGATTGATTCCTCCTCTCGCCTCCTCCGTTCTCCCTCCTCTCATCGGCTCCTCGTCCAAGCACCCAGGGATCCCTCTCCCGGTTTAATAATTCATGAATGCTCGGGCTGCTGCCGTAATCTTGACTGACACTAAAAGTCTGTCTAGATTTAGCGTCATGAAATTTTCATCCGTAAGTGTGCAGCCGAGCTCCGTCTTTCGCCTCCCTCTCCTCTCTGTTTAAGGGCCGAGGCTCCCTCTCCCGAGCGCGTTTGCACGGCTAGCCTCACTCCCTCTCTCTCGCTCACACGCGCACTTGCACCAGCATAAACACACGCAGGCATGCACACCGCGACAGGTAACACACACGCATACACAGAGGCATAAACAGAAGGCCAGACAAAGAGAGCGAGAGAGAGAGCCAGGCACACACATTCCACTCTGCTCCATCTTGATTTACCGTGTTGCATCTGGACTCGTTTGTTCATCTTTGCAGCAGCTGAGGAGTGACTTGGACCCCATGAGCACAAAGTGACTTACAGAGCCGCGAGTGGCTATTGTCAGCGTGGACGTTTCCCGCAGGAAATCAGCGTCCTAGCTGCGTGAACTGTGTCCCGTTTTAGCCAGCGTAGCAACACAGCCCTGTCGTGCTTGACTCGTGAATTAGCAGTTCTGTCCTTCCGCCTCCCAGCACTGTCAACCCTTGGATATATTAAAGGACACTCCCTGAGTTTTTACTATTTGCAATGGGAACTACCATAATAGCACTATCCTCTCAGCCACAGCCGCCCATATATTTGATATTGGATGAATTTGCAAAACCGCAGATTTGATTCAGTGAGGATTCTTTGTTTGTGGGGTTTATAGGGGGTTTTAGCCTGCATTGATAGTGACAGTAGAACCATTCAAAAATAGGCCACTCTATGAGCTATAGTTTTCCTTGTTGGACTGTGACAGGATTCAAACTCCAATATCACTTCCCGCATTGGCAATCAGTGTTGGCATTGGATGCAAATCCTGCTTTATTTTTGCTGATGAATTCATTGTATTATGAGCTATTGTGCAAAATCCAAGAAACCTGCTGTATTGTCAGATTAATCCCCCTGTGACAAGGACGTTAGTAAGTCTTTTTAGATTGATTTTGTTTAATTTGACCCCAAATACACACACACACAAAGACCTCAAGCTACTTGAAAGTGCTCACATTAATACTGTAAATACAGACATCATTCTTGCTTGTCGAAGCAATAGCAGCTTTGATATGCAACTGATCATTTTATTGGCTGTATTTTTTAATTGTCACTTGTGTTCTCACTTCCCAGTGAGGCGGTTTAGACCAGCAGGGTACACTGGGCTTGTGTGAGGTTTGTTTTAAAGCTAATTCCCTACAGACAAGTATCTGAGAAAAGTATGATAACCAGCAGGCACAATGGCAAGAACTAAAAGAAAATAAGACTCACATTGTTTCATTTCTTTCTCTTAAGTGGCAGCAAAACTATGTGTGAGAATGCATTCATGTGTGCTTAGCTCACCAAAGTCTGTGCAAACTGCACTTGATCCTGTAAGCACTTTAACAGTGTGTGCAGAACCTGAGCCATGCTTTTTGCCGTTGAGTGTTTCACCTGAACAAATAAGTTAGAGTTATCTAACTGTGGACCATGTTTCGTTAAAGCCTGTGCAATCAAAGAAGCCGAATAACACTGCAGGGCATTATGGGACGCCATTATAGAAATCCCCTGTCAAACACAAAGTGAGCAATATGCTTTGACGAGATTTCATTGTTCTGTTAGCATTTGGATTCTCATAGAGCCACACGCCCTCACTCCGTGGCAAAGACCAAAGCCGAGACAGACCTTTAAGGAAAAGTCTTCAAGGAGACAGCTTGTTGAACAGTCCTGTCCTTTCCTGGAGCGAGGGAGGACCCTTCATCGAGTACATCGTGACACACATAGCTCCTCAAACCAGCCATTTGTGCGAGGGATGAGATTAGAACTCCACAACAGGGTTGTTGTGATTTATGACAGAGAGCACATTGTTCGCCCAGAGCCGTTTTTATAATCCGCCGTAAAAAAAAACAACTCATCCCTTATTTCCATTAAAAATGCACTTGATGGTTTTAGTGAGTAATCAGTTGATAAGATGCCTGGAGCTTAGCCCCTCTTGGTATCGGTTCATTCTCTCTAGAAGAAAGAAAGAACTGGAGCCCGGGCAGGAGTTGATAAACTTTCAATGCTCACCGACAGGCATTCATTGCCGGTAAAGTGCCAACCACAATATTAATAGCCCTCTTATCAGGGATAGAGAAAAGCCCTTTAATTGGCTGCTGGGGTAATTTGTCTCCCTAAAACCTGCCAGTATCAAAAAACAGACCAGCAGAAACGATGGACAGATAACCCTCTGATGACAGTAATGTTTCTAATTACCACCCAGCTCTACCTCTATCACATCCATCTTCCATCCCCAACTTCTGCCCCCCCCCCTCACGCACGCTTCAAGAGGGGTAAGTCAACCTGAAGAGAGAGGTGACCACAGTGTGGGAAAGGCACCGCTCAATGGGCAGAATGTGGCAGCAAGGAGGGAAAAGGGTCCCAATATCCAATTCCTCTTTTGTTTCTGCACTTTCTTTAATGTCCTCCTTTACTTCTCTCTCTCTTTATCGCTCATCTACTCGACTCTGGAAGGATAAAACAAAATCAGGAGGCACCTCCACCACGTCTTCTCACCACTTGCACCCTCGTAAAACGCTGTGCACTCTCTAGCAGCTGTACAAATATGCATGGCAACATGCTGTATCTTTGCTCATTGCTGATTTTTTTCTTTTTTGCAAGGGACACATTTTATGCAGGTTACAATCCCACCCTCTGACACCTACAAAAACACACACACAAAAAGACCACCCACACTTTTCTCTCTCTCCTTCACCTTTTTAGCCCCTGCTGGAGGACGATTGAATGGAAGCTGTTATATCAGCAGTCTGGCCGTTTGCTTTTATTGGTGCTTATTAAAAAAGGACACGGACCTCAGCAGCGTTGTGGTTAGTATGCTCTCTTTGCTGTCCTTTCCAAGTTCGCTGATGGACTATCACAATTTATATATCTTGTATACAGACACAATTTTATGCCATTTTCTATTCTTGATTCACACGATCCCAACTAGTATACATTTCATGCTATTTCTGTGATCTTAAGACAGCACATTAAAATGTTAGCATGCTGCTAAAGATGGGACTACCACTGCTACGTTTACACCATGTGACTGGCTTTCCATTAGGAAAAGTGAATGTTTTTACTTTGCTGGTTTAGTAACATCAGTTACCACTGCACTGCAATGGGAAGGCATGGAAAGATTTGGTGGAAAAGATGCCGAAATCTAACTAAAACCAACTCAAGTGTACATTATTGGGCCTTCTTTTTGTAAGTTCATTAGGCAATTAGATTTCTCATTACAAGAAAAAAACCTTTGTGTGTATTTAGTGTCGAAAACCAAAACATGCTGCCAATTTAGCTTCAGGATTCACCCGAGACTGACAGCTGACGTGACTGTATATCAACGCTGATAAGGCTGGTGTATTCTATAGTTTTCTTTTTGTTACCAAATCCCATGAGAAGAAACAACAACAGTGTGTTTTTCCATGTGTCAATACTTCCAATTTCCCTACCCTGTCTGTGGCACTCATCCCCAAGTCCATCCATTCCTACTTAGATTAGACCTCTGGTCAGGTTGGAAGTGTGTGGATCTATACTGGGATTTATGTGAAGTCACTAAAGTCCATTTGTCCCGAGCGGCAAAGTGCTGGATTGCTCCG
The DNA here is from genome assembly GCA_036023855.1 of Gadopsis marmoratus. NCBI lineage: Eukaryota > Metazoa > Chordata > Actinopteri > Centrarchiformes > Percichthyidae > Gadopsis > Gadopsis marmoratus. The sequence continues at coordinate 14,320 of JAVQJF010043492.1, read as the reverse complement.
ATTGGGTCTGGATGGATGGGTCAACAAACCATTGGACAACAACGCAGGAGACCGCTGTTCATTTCAGTCATCGCTGTAACCATGACAATGAAGGTCCACTAACCTTAACAAGGTACCTGTTTAAACCTGTTTAAGCTGAAAAACAAAAAAGAAAGTTAAATAAACCTACATTAGCTGTTGTTTGACAGTCTAACAAGAGAGCTGTCTGCACACACACTCAGTCCTGGGAAGTAATATTTTGTAACTGGACAGAATAAGAGAAAACACTGGTGGGAATGGACCACGGATATGTGGTCAAATTCACACTTTCATTAAAGGCTAGATTGTACAATGTTCTATTCAGCAACGGTTACGCAAACAGGAGTAAACGGCTTTTAACAGTTTTTGGTCAACAATGGTCTGTGAGGAATAAGTTAAATTACTGGTTTTGGATTTGTTGACAAAAAATCACCAGCTATACCCTTTAAACTCAGCTAAGCGCACATGGGCTAACCTTCCTACTCTTTAAAATCATCAACTTTACCCTACCAGTTTAATAAGTAACTGACATTTCTGAATGCAACACTATACTATCTCTGTTTCCTTTGGCCAAGAAGCTACGCAACATTTTCCATTTTCTGTTCATTTTGCATATCCTCGGCTGGCACACTCACATAATGCACAATGACATGATTGACTTCTCTGTGATGCCGATACTATCAAAAGCATTATAATCAAATGCATAATACCCATTAGATTGTATCTTGTCTTTTGACAAGTGTGAAGAAGCCATTGGCCTGAGGAGGGGAAAGAAATGAACGTTTGAACCAGGCTTCAAAACTGGAGTGAATAAATTTAGTCTGGTGAACTATCCATGACTCTCACCGTTTGATCGGAATGGTAACTAATGATATAGAGGAAGGAAGCAGTGCCTTTTTATCTGTGCAGTTCACATATCGCCTAGCCTGCTCAGAGACACCGCCTCCAGTGTCTGTGCAACTATAATGCCGGAGGGGAGCAGTGAAAAGATGGAGGATGGGGAATAAGGAGGAAATAAAATCTACCATGTAATGAAGTTATCACACGTTTCAAATGATTTGTTGATGGCAGGTAACATACGTATCTGCTGGAGCAAAAAAAAAAACGTGCATTAGTATTCAATATCACGGGTAGAAGCAGCAGTCACACGGTGGACAAGAAGCTAAATACAGGTATGACTCGGTATGGGTGACAGGCTGCTCAATGACTTGAGCTAATGTGTTCATTTCATTCCCGTGTTTCCTGGCGCGTTGACGGTATGCAGCCAAATATTAGTGTGTGTTCGTGTGTGTGTGCGTGTGTGTGTGTTGTTTGTGGAAACAATGACAAATACACACACACACACACGCACACTCAAGGTCTCTGGCCCCCATTTGCAGGAGATGACGCTCAGTGGGCAATCTCAGCAGACAGATGTCAGCGCCTTATTAAAGAAGATGGCCACCAGCCGCTGGGGCTGCGAGAAGGCTATGAATAAATTTATTACACTAATGTACCGGCTTTAAAACTGTAAGTGACGTTCAAATCTTGCAGTGATGCAGCCAATTGGTGTAACTCATTAAAGAGAGGGGAAACTATATGCGGGAGAAGCTGCCTCAGCCTGTGATATGTCTACATTCTTCTCTCATTGGCCATCTCACCACACATGCATCCGCACTGCCGCCATGTCTACTTTGTCCACGCGTCTCCAGAGGAAAACCCCAAATGGGGCCCATTTCCATGCCAGGCCTGGGGAAGGCAAAGAAGTGGCGAAGAAGTTTCCACAACCTCCATCACCAGCAAACCACCTCAAACAGCCCCTCAGCCATGCAGGAACGCAGGGCGGTAGGCCGGGCCGCTCCCATCAGGGCCTGATTAGGGCTGTGAGTGGGTCGTCGGTCAGGGACCTGCAGGAGGAAGTGGCAGGGCAATGGTTTCCAGACTAAAGAGTGGTACCGATTGACTGCGCAGCACTGGAAGCGTTACCATTGAAGTCTGAATGTGACATCACCTAAACAAAGATGAAATGCAGCCCTGTTCTCCCTGGGGCAGCGGCAGTGGTTTACGGTGCTACCAGGACAGGCGAACTGTGGAACCTCTGCTGCACACACACGCACAATCGCCCACGCATACACACTCACACACAGCGACATGCCAGCATTTTCCTGTTGTTTTTTTTTCCCCCCCTCTTTTCTTTGATGCACGGACGCACTTTGCATGCAACCACAGTCAGCTTTGACAAAACAGACGGAAGAAGAAATACCTTTCAGAAAAAAATAAACCAGCCACTCACGTCTACCTTAACAGGTAACGGAAAGACTCTGTCTGACTTCCAAATTCCCCTTTTGAGTGATTATTATTTTCTTTGATATTAGATAAACTCATAATTCCAGATGACAGGATGATAAGCATTATATTTAAACACAGCTGAAGCTGAAATTATGTGCTGAAATGCAGAATATTTTTAGATTTTCTTTGCTCTGATCACTAAGAAATTGACACCCCACTTCCCTAACTCTCACACACACACACACACACACACACACACACACACAACATCCTTCTCCCCACACATTATCATGCCAACAGCTGGGCAAGGACCCCTCCTGACAAACTTTGAGATATTGCCTCATCTGTTAGTGAATGCTTTAACTATTATAAAGGCCCATTTTTCCAGCACAAACACTCAGGCTGTCTCATGCAGGGACCTAATGTTAATAATCACACATTAGATGGGACAAGGATGCTCACTCATAGACTTGGGCCAGGCTGGTCTGGGAATGGGGGGGGTTCCTGCGTTTCTTCCTCATCAGATAGGAAATTGAAGCCATCTGTCTGAAGAGATGGGGAGGCTTCCAGCAGGGACAGACCAATTGTCCCTGATGATAACGCAGGTTGCTGGATCCTTCCACCATGTGCATTATTGATGGCCATCAGTCGTGTGTCTGACCACATTTAAGTGTCTCAGCAGGGGGAGGGGGTGTGCAGTAATCAAAATACACACACACACAGCGCTGTCTCCAGCTCGCTCGCAACCTCTCACATAGTCCATCGTCAAGTGTGCATGGGCACATTGAACCTGACACTCACAAGCGATGTTTTCATGCAAACTAAAACACACACAGGGATACAGGGATGTGTCGCACATAGGGACCTGTTTACTGACACATTTAAACTGCACGGGGGTTGGCAGAAATTTGTTTTTGACATTAAGCTCATTTTCCTTTCCATAACTTGTCTGCACATCAAGTCAAGTTGTGTTTCCATTAAAAAATTGTTTAAGCAATTTTCTGGAATTTACGCAAAGTAAAAATGTGAATCAGTCCGTGTTTCCCAGCTATATGCAAATATATTCAAGAGGATGTGACGAGATTACATAATTAATAGGACTCTGATGCAATGCATTGGCATTTGTGTTTTTTATTTTAAATTAAAGTCTAACTCCACCTTCAAATTCAGCTAGACACCTCTCTCCCAGCAAATTTAAACAATGTAATGAGTGAGGGAAGCTGTAGGAGGCGTGGCCTCGTGGCTACGTAGTGTGGACACATGGGAGACTGACTGACACTGATTAAAGTATTTTTTATATAAATTCAATTAAATATTTTTGTTATCGCATTTCTAGCATTTCCACACTTAAATTGAGATTGAGAAATGCATAAAAGCAGGTGGACTGAAGTGTTGTTATTGACTGTGGAGGCCCTCAGTTGAGTTCAAAAATGAAGTAATCATGTCTTCTGTCATCATGGAGTTCCAGTGTAGTGCTGGCTGTGCACAAATAGGCCAGAATTTTCCAATTTAACACAAGAAGGGAAAACAGACGCCTAAAGTCAATATTGTGGTTTTTGAACAAATTCTCAAAAAGTAGATTTGTTACAACGTTCCAATCAGGCCAAGGTAACGCAGTATGCTGACTTGTCCCAGGCCAAGTATGTCTTCTCCAAAGCAGCCTGCTGTCCTTGAGAAACATTAGGTCAAGCTGGTTTTGGCTTAATCTAACTAGCCAACATATTTTAGAGTAATTTATTTCCAATGTATTCATTTGGTTCCCACCTACTGACTGGAATACACACAGAAACAAATGTGCATCCATTTGTTTGTGTTCCATGTGTAACAGATGCATTGTATAATCACACTGTACAGCTGCAGAGAGCAGCATCATCCACTGTGTATACAGCATACAGCATGTGTGCAGCGCACAGTATATAAACCTGCACAGTACAACAACATTGCTTTTGGACTTGGGTAGCACACTTAAGCTGGCACGAGCAAGGCAGCAGCCATAAAATGCTTTAAAAGGCAAATAAATCACACATCGGTAAAGCAGCGCTTGCTTTCTGAGCAGGAGTTGAAATGGACTGCACACTGAAGCTAAACACAAACAGGGAACAGTAAAAACCAGAAAATCACTAGCAAAACATCTGTCTAACATACAGTCACTTTATTCATTCTCTTTAATCAGTGGCGCCCACCTGCCTCCTACTCTACCCCCCACCACCACCACCGGCCACCATGAGACAGGCAGGTGTGTGAGGCAGCTTGCTGTTTCCTGTGTCTGCTGGTAATAGAGACACATCTACAGAGCCAGCATGGGCTTCATGTAACCCGGCACGTACAAGTCCTGTCAGACACCCCTGTCATGAGATGGCACAGACATCACGCAAACATGAATCTGCCATCATAAATAAGAGGACATGACAGATTGGAAGGAAATTAGGACCGGTGTAACACCAGTGAACAGTCTGCTCTCCTGGGCTTCCAAACATGCAAATCGCTCTCTTGATATGACATGCTAACAGGAGGACCCAAGTGCGGGACGCGACAATGGAGTAAATGAGAATCGATGCTGGTTTATTGAACACGGAAGGGGAAGATGAAAGCGGAGCAGGTGAGTGTGAAGAGATCCAGTGAAGACTGGGGTGGAAGGCAGATGCGGGGAAGGCGAGGCTGGATGGGGTTGGAAGGACTGGCAGGCAGGCCGAGCGTGATGTTCGTGCAGGTGAGTGGAGTCCAGGGAGATGACGTGAACCCAAACACAGGAGAACAGGGTTAGGACTGAGCAGAGAAGGTTACAAAGATAAGGGCCGGAGAGCTTGCTGCAGAACAAACCCAAGCAATCACCTGGCGATGAGTGGATGGAAAAACCAGGGTGGAAACACTGCAGGCTGATGAGTAGATGGCTAACAAGTGTGCTGAAAAACACCAGAAACATAAGGGGAAACAATGAGCACGGCGGAAACATCACTGCATTTATAATGAATGAGAAAGTGTACGTATTTTATATAACTTGATCCTGGAGTTCCCTGTGAGCAGGTATCCAAAGTCACTGCATCTTTCTATATGAAAGGGCCGGAGCATAAGAGGGGACAAGCCAAAACCTGATCTTGGCTTGGATAAAGGCGACGGAGGTGAGGTGTAGCTGACTGATCTGAGGGAAGCAAACCCGATAGGGCAGCTGTACGGAGCCCCAGTGCAACACCACCTTTGTTTAACCGGTCATTACCCCCATGTAAACCAGCGCAAGCGTCTCCTCAGGTGTGTCGGCTAATCTCCTTTTATACCTGCGGTGATAAGATAAGACTCCCTCTTGATCCCCGTGTTTCCTCTCGCCGCAGCCTCTCTGGGGCTGAGCCTGTCGCAGCCTGTTTGACATCTGACGGAGGAAACAGTGGAAGGGGAGACGGGGAGGCAGGGGGTGGGGGGGCTAGATGCAGGGGCTTATATTTGGAATGCAGCGGACCTTACATCCACCTGAAACCAGTTTAGTCAACTCTTTAATTTGTGAAAATGTTAATTCAATGCAGGATTAGAAGTGTTTATGATCTAAATTTGGATTTAGGTTCAGTATTCGGCAATCCTCTGAAACCTGACTTACAGTATATCTCTCATTGAAGCTGTAGGTCACTTTTTGATCTCCTTTGCTGCTTTGTAGACTGTGGGGAATTCCACTGAGACAGGCCTGCCTTTTTAGATGTGTGCAGTCTCTTCTTTATCTTCCTTCCTCACCTAATTCCACTGACACATGTACAGTATATAAAGTCTAAATGTACTGCCTGCTATTTCTATTTTCTGCTGAATGTCATTTATTCTAACTACTATATTTACTATAACAAGATGTACTTGTGCATCAATATCTGTGTTTACATTGACTCTAATATGCCACTAACAATGGGAATAACAGCCCGGTGAGTGGAGTGTGAAGATGGTCTGAGATTAAAAACAACAGAGAGGCAGCACACACAATACAGGAATACATCGCCAATTTAAAATGCAACAACACCAGAACGGGTCCACCATAGCCCAGCAGCACTAGGTCCAGGTCCAGGTCCAGCATCCAGAGTCGGTTCACCCAGGGTATGAAAAAACACAAATTGGTCTATGTTTCCGTGCCCACGTTACGCTGGATAATCCACAGAACACACTGTCAACAGTTTTCATAAGGACTATATTTTTGGTAAAATGTACCTCCAATGAAAATTGCTCATTGCAAGGTCTACTGATTAGCTAGAGTACCCAGATCAAGAGGTCAATCCGTAGTGTGTTTTAATAGAACATACCCGGACAGAGAGCACAGACATTGGCAGCAGTATGACATGCCACTAATTAATGAGCAGCCACGACTGCACAGAGTAGCAATGCATGTGATTGGTCCACAGCTAACACTCTCCGTCTTACCTCAAAAAATACTTTTTTCTCCTGTGATGAATATAACGCACCACCAGAGAGAGGGGCACGTGAAGCCCTTTAACTGGAACATTGTTTCTGGAAAGTCAAATATAATTCACCTCAGCGACAGATATCGCAAAAACTGGGCGGAAACCCCCCCCAAAACATCTGCATGGCCATATACCATGTAAGTGAGAAACACTGGGAGGGCCCCAGGCGGTAACAACGGGCAAAGCAAATGTCAAAAGCAAGGGGGTACAGCGAAGGCCAAAGTGCAAGATTGCATGTAAAGCCATCCACAAAGCCGCCATTTCCTTTTTTAAAGCGCTGCTCCATGTCGAGCTCTTAAGGGAGCGCAAGGCAGACAGCTACATTTTTAATAACCCCCCCCCTTGCAGCCCCTCTGTCATGTTTCCAGCCATTGTGACAAGCCTGTTTGGATATTGTGCAATTGCTTTGCAGCAGCTTGAAGCTAATATGATCAAACACACCCCGTAGTAGCAACCTGCTCTGGAGGTAGTGTCAAGGGATCAGGAGGGATGGGGGACAAGGGGTTTGGATGAGGGAGGGGTGGTGTGGATGGGAAGAGTCAATAGGGGGTTCGCGTGTCTAGTGCTGCCAGGTGTCTGTCATCCCAAAGCCCAAAGCAGCAGCCATTAGTACCCATAACAGCCCGGGAGGCACCCTCGATGACAATAAGACATCATCTGCAAACGCTACAATTACCCGCTGTCATTCTGCCGAGCTTCTCTGTTAATTACACAAACCATTTCCTTCAAGATGGCTCGCTTGGCTGCCAGCCCGGAAATCTTTCCTTCCCCATATCTGCACCTGACGGATCCATGAACAGGTTAATCAGGTTAGTCACGAGTTGGTACAGGTGGCTTGGATTCAGAGGACAAGCTGGGTGCTCGCCAAGAGAACATGCTCCCCTCCAACCCACCGGGCTGGGCTTTTTTTTTTTTCCTTCTCGTCATTCACACCACATCCTGTTTGTCTTCCTCTCCGGTGCGTCTTTCAGTGCTCCAGCTGAGCAATTATCCAGCTCCAGACTTGTAAATATCAACGGTGATTCCTGATGAGAAGCAAGTCGCTACCTGCATGCGGACCGGGAAAGAGGCTGGCTTTGAAAACCGCACACAGCTTCGCTTCAGGGGATACTGATAGCCATATTGTGCTGTAATATGGACTGGTGTTTACTTTGTGCAATACATTTTCCTTTGAGGTTAAGTGGCTCTGTGGAGAAACATTGCCACTAGCATGCACCTCCCCCACAGCGGTATTAGCCGATATTTCCAACTGGCAGTGTCTCATCCACATTTGTGTCCTTGTTTGGACATCGTCATTGTCTGTTGTGGCAGACTTGAGTCTCCTCTCCCCATGGAAACACAGTTGGCATGTTGGCATACATACAATGTTAATCTCAGTTTACCCACTGCATGCTTTTAGCCTTACATGAAATGAACTGTTTAAACAGTGGGCAAAACTGATTTAAGTTGTGAACACAGTTTGGTTTTATGGAAGTATTAACTAAATCTTGTGTTGAAACACCTCTGATAGCCTTTTTTACTGTGCGGTAACGTTTGGATTCCCTCAGGATGATGTCTGTGACTGACAGGAAGGAAATACTTTACCCACCTTTTTATTTGCCACTTCATCACAGCATGCATACTGTGGGGATTTCTGCTATGTTCCACTCATTACAGCCTACCTCGTCCTTGGGGGATGGAAAGCATGAACTAGACTATTCGTTGAGCTCAGCCAATACAAATTGGGATGGGAGGTTTTAGTATTGCGTTAGAAATATATGTTATTCTGCGTCAGTCTGGCCTAGTAAAGTGTTAAGCTGGACTTACGTATCCTGTTGCACGTTGGTTACATTACAAAACTCTTCCTTACTTGAATAACACCCATTTTGCGTTGCGTATTGCAGCAGGGATCTTTGGGTGGTTTTGTTGACGCAAAACCTAAAAGGGGCCCACACAAACAAGCAGCAGGATGTGTCAGTCAGATATGGAGCATCTACACCCCCGAGAACACAGAGAGAAAACAATGACTTGGAGCTAATTTTAACTTTAGAAATCTAGATCAGTCCACGCAGTCAAAACCTAACTTGGCAGAGTGAAAATACTGTACAACATCTTAAATATGGCTGCAGAAAAGCCAATATTCTCAAAACATTCTCCTTTTAACTAATCGGATTTCCACACTGCAAAAGGCTTTCGTTTCTTGTTGGGAAAACTCTGATCACTTACTGACTTTGCTCCACTGGTTTAGTGGCAGGTTCAAGAACACTGATGTAAAAATACGCAAATCATAAGCATTTTTGAACGACGGACCAAACAGGTCAAAAATGAAAGACAGCATTCTTCTCAATTCTGTGGAGCCACAAGCTGCCAGTGGATCAGCTGTGGATGTGTATAAAAGTATAAAACCGATAACAAAACTGACGAGCACTGCACCACTGTGCGATCTGTAACTCGGTGTGATATTTATCCGTTGGGATACATACCAGCATATGAATTGCCAAAATGTCCATGAGCAAGAAAACTTCACCCACAATTTGCTGCGGTTGTCAACATCCCTATCCGTGGACAGGTTTGTAAATACTTCACCTCCGATATTGTGAATGAGAGCCGTGTTAATACACAGAGGTGTTCCAGAGCCTTGTAAATAAACAGCCCCGGAGGTGTATCTCATTATGAGCCAGGAGGAAACATTGGCTGCTTTTATAGGGAGCGAGGGTGTGGGTAAAGGGAGGGGGCATTTCCGATAAGCGGGGAGACCCACCACCACCAGCAACCAAACCTCCCACACAGCTACGGGTCACCTGAAACCACACAGACCCCCCACCTCCATAACCACGGTGCCAGGCCGAGCAGGAAGCAGAAAAACAAAAAAATTATCCAGGACATTTTATTATTGTTTTTTTGATTTTTTTTTGCTTTTGCAACTACTCCACAGAAAGCCAGCCGCACACATCACACACACTCTCTGCCTACTGCTCACTCAAGTCAAAGCCAAATCATCAAATCCAACTTTATTTGCATAGCACCTTTCCTACAGGTAAGTGCAGTTAAGGAGATAATAAGACACAACATGTGTAGACCATAAGAACAACAGAAACACACACACAAACTAAAAAACAAACAACGGAAAACCTTTAATTATATGAAACCAGTGAGCACGAGGTAAATAAGAGGTGAAAATGTAATAAAGTAGATTTTAAAACTTAATACTTTAAGACTTAAAACTAGATTAAATAGATGAAAAGGAGAAATATAAATAAATAAAAACATTCAAGCCAGGCTGAAGAGGCAGGTTTTAAGATTCTACACTTCCAGCTGCCCTGAGATCCTCCGGCAGACTTGTCCCAGCGGCTCGGAGCGGAAAGCTGAAAGCTGTGTAAAGCGTGTGCAATGAATAGGAGGCTAGCTACGTGTTGGAAGTGACCACAGAGAGAACGTACGGTACAAAGCTGATGCTCTCATCCTCCCCAGCGGGCACACAGCAAGCTAAGCACAGCAGAGAGCGGCACTACATTACACACAGAACCTGACGACAGCATAAAGAGAATTTGGCATGAATAAATGTTTTTTCTGCTTTCTTATCCCTCCCCAGGCTGGGAATATACTGTGAACTGAACTGAGATGGATAAGCTGTGCATCAGATGGTTATTATGTACATTAAAACTGCAAGAATTAATTGCTTAAAGAAGACAGATGCAGGAGACGGCCATCAGTAATACAGGCTCAGGTTTGGATTGCCAGCAGTTAGGATGTATGAAGAATAATAAAGCCACCTGACACATAAACCCATTGCTTTTGAGTTGAAACATCTCTGCTATGTTATGCTGAATGCAAAATGTGTGGGGAAAATGTGAATTACTATGTGCAGGTCCAGTCAATATGCTGAACCATTACTAGCAACCTGGATTGCAGGGAGCCAAAAGAAAAAAGCCCCAAAACAACAGCATAGAATAAGGGAGGGAATGTCTCACAGAACAAATTCAGAATAAAAGCTGGCCAAACAGTAACCAAAAAATAAGCTTATCCACTAAAGGAAGCTAATTCGCAGCTAATACCAGTCTAAATACTGCACATAGATAAGAGCAGAGATGATCAGCCAGCGGCTCATTTACTGTCAACATACAAACGCCAACTACACAGAGCCACCACCAACTCAAAGCATGTTAGCACAAGCAGTTAGCTCTTCGTTTACCTTGATTTAGTGGAGCAGAATAGAGGCTCCTGGCTTCCTGGCAGAGTGAACCCTTTGGGAACAGTGTCCACGCTGCTACATCGTGGAAAGTGCACCTGCGTCCAGCCATGCGGACACTGTTGGTTTCATTAAGCCCAGGTTTTAGGATATCTGTCTGAGGTTTCTTCCTCCAGCACATACAGCAGAATGGAATTTCACAGCATTGAAAGATTCCATTAAAAAAAGCTTCGACAGCAATGGAGAGAGCGAGCTCCAGAAACGGTATGTCTCCGTCACTCTAAATGAGAGAACATGACTTGACTTCTTGCTTTATTAGAAAACATTAATGAAAAACTGAGAAACTGGGACATTTTCTCTGAAAATTGATGTTGCTGTTGAATTTGTTTACCCTAAATACAATTTTCAAAGCTTTGGGCATCACAAATGAAATTCCATTCTTTTAATTTTTTATATATAATTTGGGCAAACCGACCCCCGAGAAGTGTTTTGCCTGCACTCATACTCCTGGTAAGTGGAAATAAGATAGATTTGATGTGTCGTCAGAGCAGCTCACTGTGCCAAATCTGAGACAGACTTCAAAGTTTTTCTCCTAACCCGACTAAAGCACAGTTAATGGCCGTACACTTAATGGCACAGAGTTTTCTTTCCATCTAACCTTATTCATGGCGTTTTAAAAGTAATATTCCTAAAGTACTTTGAGTGTGTAATTTTAAATTTTATTATTAAAACTCAGAGAGAATCAGGGAAATAAAAGTCAGGCACAAGAGGTTTTGGTAAAATATATACTTTTTTATTTATTTCTTCATACAAAGAAATATTATGAATGTTCAGTATTTAATCACCTAGAAACATCTGTTCCATTTTGTTTTTGCATTGTGTAAAATTAATTCCTTTTGATGTACATACCACAAAATACTTGATTTACATGTCATTCATTTTTGTACATACAGATGTGCTAGTCTAATACATATTATATGTGGGTAAGACAAACATTTTAACATTTCTAGATCTCCAAACAGGCTGAATAAAACTCAACCATAACCAATGCAATAACATGGAGTAAACCCACGGGTGCCAGTTTTTTATTCTTTTATTTATTTGTTTAATCAGATATCCCCTCAGTTACATGACCTTAACCAGAATTCAAATGCAGTTACTCCGTCAGTTACAGGGAACATGTCAGACTTCCCTTCCAGAATGTAACAGGTTGCCAAGAGAGGTCATCATAAATGCTCTTTATATTTTTTAAATTATCAAACATTGCACTAAGGAGCGAAGGGGGGGGTGAAGGCTTTCTCCACATAAATTCTCACTCTCAGGTAGAGTGAAAGTACAGAATAGCACTACAACAAATACGGTGTAAGAAGCCTCCATCTCCCCCAGCTACCAACCGCTGGTTCGAGGCTAAACCAGGCAACTGGCTTCGACTGGAAAATAATAGAAATAGCTGAATTAGGGTCATTATCTGTTTTAATGACAGGAGCAGGCTAGCTGTGTTGGGTTGGAGAGTTAAAGAGGCACAACTTTTTCTTGACTTCAAAAAGGAGAGGGACAATCAAATGCAAGTTTTGACTAGAACTGAGTTACAATCTGACCTTTAAAAAGGATTTGAGGGGCATTTTATGTGAGGATATGCTGCGTACATTCAGTCTGGACTCTGCTTAAACACACAAGGCCCTCCCCTGGACACTAATAATCCCCTCCCAATATCCCTGCATTTTCATAATGGCCACCACATTGAGCATGCATAGCATAGCACAGCACGGCACTGCGCCCCTTGTTATAGTGTGCCACCCACTGCAAAGAGACGGGGCAGCACATCAAAGAATTATAACTATGCGCATTCTCCCTCTTGCATATCAAGAATTCAAGTAGAAAGACAAAAACAACGAAGCAATGCGGGGGGGGGAAAGCAGAGGTGGCGACTCAAGCTGTGCGAAACATGATATCAACCCAAAGGGGGGGGGTTTTTGGCAACAAGTAGAGAGTTGAGATCTGTTGTGGAGAGATGAGATGTGTGAGGATGACGAGAGTGAATAAGGCATAAAGTATATAGGCCATGGACGATGGCACATGAGGTTTTCTGATGACACCTCAGAGGTTAGACACTGCCGCCTGAGGCAATCCTTGCTGTGCTGAGAGTGCGTCACAAAAACCCTTTCCTCTTCATTTGATCTCTTCAGTCTGGGATCTAATATGGGGCCTGGTGGACCTCTGAGTGAAGAAGCGCAATTTCAGCGAGGCAAAGCCTAGTTGTTGTCTGTCTGTCTGTCATCTTCTCTATCTTTATGCTCCACTGCCAACAGATATGCCTCTGCTGCCTCACGCAAACATTTTCCATCTCACTGTGAAAGCAAGGCACTCCCCCTGACCCTGCAGCGCTCCAGCTCCGCTTCCTTCAACAAATCAAATGGCTCTCAAGGAAATTTGATTGAGACTTGACGTGACCTTTGAACTGCGTGGACAGGGCAAGAGCCTGGCTCTCAGCCAACACTGCTTCTAATGGGGAGTTAGAGAGCAGAGGCTCAATCGATCTGCCAGTTACCTTTACCCAATTAGCATAATGTTAACATGGGCCCTTACTTGGTCCGGGATAGGATTTAACGTTTGATGGATGGGCCATTCATTAAAGCAGGCAGCAGGAGCACTGAGAATGAAAGGGCAGCTGTATACTTTAAGCATGAGTGACACAATGAGGATCAATTAGGCCTATTGATCTACCTGTTATTGAGTGGAAAGGGACACGAGATCTGCAGTTTAGGCTGATGCCAGTGCAGGAAAACTGGATTACTGAAAGCTTAACTGGAAGGTCTGCGTTGCAGTGAGACGTGTTACAGAAAAGAATCACACGTTTGAAACGGATGAGGGTAAAGTTATGCTGCAAATATAAATGCGGATGAACATGGATGGGTGTTCTCCACTTCTCTCAGCACTCTGTACCCGTAATCTGGTGCTTTTACACTTTCCACCCTAATTTCTACTTCAGTCGTCTCTGGTTATCTGCATCATGAAGCACCAATGAATCCACTGAGTTTACAGGACCATGAGGGAGGAGCCAGAGAATTCGAAAATTATAATGAGGAATGTAAAAAAACAACACGTGGGCCAGATGTTATGTACAAATATGGTTAGGCAGCTTAGTGAATTAATTGCTTAGAAATAAAAATAAATTATTATAAAATAGATTTCTGTACATTTTACATATATATAGCAATATCTGCACATCTTGCCATTGAAAAACAGAGGAAAAACAAATGAACAGAAACAAAAAATGTCCTATATGATTTTCACATCAATCCCAACCAAAGTTATGTCCTGTCATCTGGTAGAACTTCATGTTGAAGGGCCGGTAGAAGTCCCGTAGCCTCTGCACCACCTCAGGGTCAATGTTCGGATGGGTCCGCCCTTTGGTTTTGCCCAGGCAGTGGGGCTTGCT
>JAVQJF010043491.1:0-16242 GCA_036023855.1 Gadopsis marmoratus | reverse complement strand
GTAGATATAGAGTTTGCTTGGACTTGCTCTATATTTACAAGTGCTATGAGATAACTTTGTTATGATATAGCGCTATATAAATAAAATTTGATTTGATTTGATTTGATTTGATTTGATATATTCTCTCACAGATTCTTAGATCGGAATCGGGATGTTTGTGGAACTGTAACATTTCCTTGCCGAAGGAAAAGTATATCCAGTATCTCGTGGACAGTATATCCACCAGAAAACCAAACCTCATGGTGGAAGGGGATTTTCCCATTCATTACTTAATAAAGGAACATTCTCACGTGTTTGTTCATCAAGAGGACATCTGACTGAAACACATCCGTGTGTTGTCATGCCCAGAGTTTTTCTTTCTTTCTTTTTTTGATGTTCTTGTTGTATCCAGACCATAGAACGTGTTCAGCCCTCTCATTGCACAGGCTCCGGTAAAGTCAAAAGGAAATATTTCAGATGTCGCTGCATTTTTGTATTTTACTAACACAGATTTAAACTTACAATGAAGGCAAAAGGCAGGCGGAGGCTGCTGCCAGTCTTAAGAGAAGAATGGCCAAGCAAACATAGGTCTATGTATGAAGCCATAAAAACTACCCCAAATCAAAAGCTGAAAACAGGACTTCCAACCAAAATCAAAAGTAAGTATATTAACTATAACGTAACAAAAGGCTTTGTGCTGGTCTGCTCCCCACCTTGTATAGCCTGCGGACATAATCAGCTCCAGTTCATTACTTCATGAGGCTCAGGAGAGTGGAGACATGAGATCAGAGACTGAACGCTGCCAGAGGGTTGGCTTACTGATTACCTTTCTGTCAGAGTGACTGTCGACAGGAGAGGTCTTGAGTATGTAGGAGATGTAAATCACAGCCTGGAGTGGCCCTTTCATGTAACAGGACCAGTACAGTGAAACACCGTTGCCATGAAATATAATGCAAATATACACGTTATATTAAGGTACAGTGTGCACACCTGGCGCAATGCGCTACACACATCGCCTGGACTGTGAACACTTTGCACATCCCTGCACAAAACTGTACAGCTCTTTCATTTGTAAATAACATATTGTAGATATTTTTTATTATTTGTATAATAATTGTTCATGTCTTATTGTCAAGTTTGTATGTATCCTTCTTGACTTGCGGTATTTGTTTTATCGTTTTTTAAAAAATATATTTTCTACTTGATACGTTTATTGCTACATGAACCGGATTCTGATTCTAAATAATAAAATGGTGTCTATGACCCCAAGTAACTGATATGTTCTTTACGCCCGCAGATTCTTAGCTGGGTGCTTTTGCTTCACGTCTCATAAAATTTGGGTGGTATACAGTATGTCTTACAGCAATGCAGGGCTGCTGCAGGCAGAGTGAACACATAGAACACACCAGATGTAGAACCTAAAATGTGCATTATGGCTATATTTAGGTCATCACAGGCAGATGGAAGTCCTTGAAGGAGCTGAAACAGGCTGCACCAAACCCCTATAGCAATATAAATACCACAGTGGTGTGTGGGGATTTTCCCATTTATTGCATAATAAATATTTATGTCTAATTAAACGACTTTGGCTATTTAATGTTCAGCACCAGGACATCGGAATGAAACACATTCTCCTAATGGAAAGGACATCTCTTTCAATGCTTTTTCAGCAACTCCTTCTCCTGTTTTTGATCTTATACACTGAACATGTTGGATTCCTTACATCCCAGAACACGGCGTGATGGCCTCCAGCAAACATGCTGTATGGTACAGGCTACTGTTTCTGTCTCCCTCTACAAGCCTTTGTCATGGGCAAAGTAAACGCAATGCTATGGGAGCAAAAAATAAATAAATCCAAAAGGTATCCAGTTATTCTCATGGTAGCTTTGTCTTTTCATGGTCACACAGTGTGAGGGAGACAAACGGCAACAGAATGAATGACTGCAGCTCATAGTTTAAAGCGAAGTCACGGGGCCTGTTTCTGTCATGTTGGATCTGAATAGATGAACAAGCCGGAATTAGACCTAAGATATTATGTGCGTCTGGTCTCACTTCAGGCTTTCCAATGTCGAAGCGAACGAGAAGGACGCATGTCCGTCTACACACTATCAAACCTCTTACAAAAATAAATCAATATACATGCATTAATTAATTAGATCAAGCAGTGGACTCCAGGCCTAGTAATCCTGAATATTTTAAGATCAACAAATATGTCATCTCAAAATTAATTTCTGTGCAGCTCGAAGAGAATGACTAAAGGCTGGACCTCATTATTAACCTAATTTAAATGATTATTATGTATTTTTAGCAGTAGTAATTGTAGTAGAAGTAGTATTAGGACACCACTGAAGTCTCACAGCAGCATGTGTGAGGTGAAATTCGTCGTTTCCCTATTATTAAATTATTAACCCCATCACTGCGCACTGTCCTGTGAATAAATATATAACCTAAAAATAATGTAAATTGTGTAAATGGGTCGAAAAATCACGTCAGCTATTTACAGCATGCATTTGCTTTGTTCCTTTGGGCTGGTTTGGCTCTCCAGCATGTTGTAGCACCTGCAATAATGCAGCAACATCTGTAACCCACAGATTTTATGTTTTTGTTAACGCGAATCAAACGTCTTTTTTTTTTTTGCAGTAGCATTGCGGCACGTCAGGAAAGTGCAGGTCAGAAGAAACGCGTGCACAAACCAAAGAGAGCAAAGGGGAGACGAGGACAGAATTCTGAGAATGAATGAATAGAAAAAAGAATCCCATGGTGTGAATGGCTGAACAGGGAGATAAAGTCGGACCTTGCGGGTTCTTTCACCTGAATTCAGCGGGACAGCGGGGGGACTACTTTGTCAGGCGGAGGAAAAGGCCGAGCAGCAGCAAACCCGCACCGACTTCACGCACATCTGTCCTGAAGCGGGTGTCTCGACAGACACACGCGGACTGCCAAGTCCAAAACACGGTCTAAGCCCACAAACTGGACCGTGTGTCGCCCACTCGAGACGTTCAGGCAACAACAGAGTGAAGCGGTGGCCTGCAGGAGGCCTTTCATCCTCAGGCGGCAAAATCAATCTAATATCAAACCACGGCTCTGATATTGTACCGGCTGAGTATCGCAGTCGCGTAAGGCCGCAAAGCAGCGGACAGATCGGGGAGTAATAAAGGCAATTTGGCACATTCCCACAATGTCACCCGTTTTATTTCTTAGATTCTCTGTTGAGTTTTAATGGACCAAAGTCAAACGTTACGTGAAAATCGGCTGCAGAACAAAGCCTGCTGCAGTTACAATGCGTGTGTTTTAGGCACTCGTGCAAAGTGCAGATCAATAAATTAAAAAGGCCTTTTTAAAAATAAGTACGCATAAATAAGTCATTATCTTCGCAATCTCGCTGCTCTGTTGTCAAACCCACGTAAAGGTCAAAACACACGAACACCGTCTGGTTGCGTCTCTTCTTCCATTAACAAAAACATTAAATGAAAGCTCACTTAACATTTGATTTTGTCAGACACTGTGCATTCACATGGTGTGATTACTGCTTGGTGGTCTGTGCAACAGCCACAGACATCCATTTGTCTGTCTGTGTGTGTGTGTGTGTGTGTGTGTACTTTGTGTAAGCTGGAGAATTGTAAAACAAAGTCCCCTCTCTTCTTCATTTTCATTTATAGTGTTTAATTTATTAAGGGTTAATGAAACGGAAATAACATCAGCATCAAGATTACGCATCAGCTATATACATCAACAGCATATTGTGTGTGTGTGTGTGTGTGTGTGTGTGTATGAAAGAAGGAGAGAGAGAGAGAGAGAGCGAGAGAGAGAGAGAGAGAGAGAGAGAGAGAGTTTTATTAGGCCCATAACTCTTCAGACTCCAGAGGAAGGCCAAATCTCTGCACACTGCAGCCTAATCTGAAACAGCTCAGCTGGGAGTTGAGAAAATGATGCTGAATATTAGAGAGATTCAGACACAGTATTGCCTGCAGTGTGATGCCAGTGGGAACACTATGGGGACCTACCGTGTGTTTTAAGGAGCTGAGCTTGGCCACACAATTTGTTTTTGGTGTGTGACATTCGGGAGCCCAGATGTTATGTGTTTTTTTTTGTTTTGTTTTTTTACAGAATAAGTCACTTTTATTAAAACTGTGAAATTATTAACTATTGTCAATGTGTGTCTGAGGTTCTGCTTTATGCACCATGTGCAGGGAGTGCGTGGCCTCAAACAGCTGCAAAGTGCCTTACCAGCTGTTGTTACCCTCAGAGAGTTGTCAGAAGAACTACATTTCAATTTGTTGCAATTTGGCTCGAAGGGAAATGATTACAACGCAGATATTTTGGGGTTGATAGTATTAAAATAAAATTACATGGTGTCGTGCACGGTGATTAAAATTCACTGTTTAATTAAAGGTGTGAGCTGAGCATATAATACAGTTTTCTCTGTCCCACTAATCAGCTCACAATGAATGCCGCATTGAAAGCCAACATGAAATTATAAAATGGCGACATCTAGTGGCAAAAATATGACTTACATCTGCAAAGGATTTATCTTCTCATAGTTGATGACTGGCTTTTATACCTCTGTATTCTTTTTTGCATGAATGCAGTGTTTGGCTCTTCATTATTTGATGTGAGTATTTATTAGGCTATTTGATTATGTACATATTCAATGATTGTTGCGGTCAGTTATTACTTCAACAATTTGAATTTTTATCAATATACATAATGATTAAGGCCCAAGGTAAAATACATCACTCAGATGCGTGTGTGTGTGTGGCTCCAGTGTTTGGGCTGGTGATGTTCACGGCAATGGGACTACTACACGACAGGACATTCCAAACAATTCCAGTCAACTAAACATATGCTATTTATTTATTTATGTGTACTTTTTTGAACAACCATTTAGTTTATTTAATTGTCACATGTGTCAAGTTGTTACTGAATGCAGTCCTTGTCGTAATCTTAACACTTAAAACCCTCCCAACATGGTGAAAATGACATGATATGAGGCTGAGAGAAGAGAGCCGATGCTGAACCTTAAGGAATTAAAGGTAAGATTTGATTTACAGGATATTTTAAAGTAAACTCTAGGGAAGAGTGTTATCTACCTTTGTGTCGTTATCTCAGTGGAACTAACTTAATAGAGATAATTTAATGTAGTTAGTTATTATCATTACTAATTTTAATTTAAACTTACTTATTATTACTATTATTTAGAGAACTAGGTGCATAGTTTGATCCCGGCCCACACTCCATGCCAGTTGGTGGCGGTAATGCACCATACCGTTGTTTGCCAACCGCCAAAAAACATCAAGGAGAGGAACGTGAACATCGCATGACTTGACAATGGATGTCAGGACCAGAAAGGACTACAACGCGATGGGCTCGGGCCAGTAAGGACTACAACGCGATGGGCTCGCTTCCGGGGTCACCTCCGTCACGTGTCCACGCCGCAGCAGCTCTCTGGCTCGGCACTCACTGTGTCAGCTCAGGTAACTTTGACGAAACACCTAAACGTCGCCTAATGTAAGTACTTACTTGAATTAAAGGCCTAGTGAAGGAGACCAATCTTACCGACGGTGTGTTGCTGGTGACGTCGGTACTAGTCTTGGTATTGTTACAGTAGCTAGCTAGCTAGCTAGCTTTCAGTAGCTACTGAAACATGTTACCTGCTTTAGCTAGCTAGCTAAAGCAGGTAACATGCTAGCTAGCTAGCTAGCTAACGCAGGTAACGTGTTGCACTGCAGGTACGAGTTTGTTGAATTCAGACCAAATGATATATGTGAAGTTAAATGTTTAGGTGACTAACGGCCTCTGGTCTGGTCTTGTCTGATTATACGACGTTACTGTTGCTTGCTAGCAGCGGTGTGAACCGCCCAGTGTTTTGATGGACCAGCTAACGCCAGCTATAACTGCATTAGCTGCAAACGTGAAACATCTAGCGTTTGTTTGTCTCGTGTGAAAGGACAACGCCAAATGGGCAAGTAACTTATTTGTCTGTAGCAACAGCTGTGCGTTATACAGTCGAGGTTTTAAAGAACAGCCGGTTGTTTTGCTGGTGCCTCTTCCTCTTTTTGGCAAACTCGCATTGTGGAAAACGCATGCGCATTTCTTTTTGGTTCCCCACTGCTTCTTCTCTAAAATGCACTGCTGGAATGACAGCTGTGATGTCCGTGAGCAGCAGCCACACAGTCCTTTCCCGATAAGGTCACGTCCAGTGAAAAGATCAACCACACCTGGATGTCATCGTAACCTTTGAGGAGATGTTGCAGAGAGTAGTGACTTTGTATTGGCCACGTAGGCCGAACAGCTTTCGGTGTAAATACGTGACAGAATATGTTCATCTATATGAACCACGTTAAATTTAACTGTCGTGTTTAACAAAAGCAGCATACATTGTGTAACTGCAATGGCAAGGATTGTGTGCTTTGTTGACCTGAAACATGTTGTTTAACAGAAACGTTCTGTTCCGTAGTGACCCGCAGGAATCCAAGAGGGGAATACTGTGACTTACAGATATGGGGGCCCTGACATCCCGATGGAAGGTGAGCGCATGAGAGAATAGGACGAGATGAGTCAGAAGTCACCGTAGGTTTAAGTAGAAGGAAGGAAAGTGAAATAGAGGAGTTAACGTTACACAATGTAAACAGAATGCAAGCTGGAAAAACAACAATTATGAAACAAGACTAATGTAGGTTTCATAAAACCTTTTCATAAAACCCCGATGATTCTTCTGATCTTTATCTTCGATCCAGACAAAACCAACCACAGTTGAGCAGCTGGAGAGCCTTGACAAGGTACTGACTAAATGCTGCATCTGATTTTATGCACTCACACGGTGCTTGTCGCACAAAAAATGTATGACATGTCACAGTTTCCATTTAAAGTCTGGTCTCGGAGAGAGTCCTTGCGCTGTTTAAATAACCTTTAACCTGCATGGTTCCCCTGTAGGAGATTAAAGAGCTGGAGGAGTTCAGAGCCAAAAACCAACGTCTGCAAAAGGTAAAGTCGGCAAAACATAGACGTGCAGTGATGCATTCTTGAATGGTAGTTTTCTTCAAATCAGTGCGTTTGTGTGTATGTGTCTGCAGCTGTGGGTCGGCCGGTTGCTTCTCTACTCGTCAGTCCTGTACCTGTTGACCTCCCTGGTCGTGTACTACCTCTACCTGCCTGAACAATGGCTGCAGAGAATAGCCATGGCTCTGCCTTTCTTCATATACCCTGTGCTGTGAGTGCTCACATCGTTTTGCAATATCCTTCACAACCCTCAGTACAGACGTGTTACTTATTATCTGGCACACAGGACATTTTAGAATATTCTTTTAATACCCCGTTCCTTGTATGCAGAGAGTTTTGTGTTGTGTTAAACACAAGTGCTTTAGTTGACAAGTTTCAATCTAAAGTCGATTATTAAGAACGACTGCATCTCTCTCCTCCCTCCTCTTTCTCGTCTCCAGGGTGTGGTTCATCAGGAAGTTCTTGGTCTTCCTCTTTTCCAAACGCACTGAGAGAAACAGTAAGTTGTCTAATCAGTCCCTCTCTGTCCATCTATCCATCCATCTAACACACAACACATCTCTTCCAGTCTTTTGTGAACAGGGTCTGAAATTAAGTTATTTCCTCACCTGAAAACGTGGCAGGTTACTGAGCAATTCTGCCGGCCACTCAAATCTACGTATCGCACTTAAATCTATGTAGAACACTTCAGAATTGTAAACTCTCGAGTCAGTGCTACGTGGCAGTACAAATATGGAATGTATCGTGTAACCTTAATGCCTGACTTTTCTTAACTTGCTTTAAAAAATTTGGTTTTTCTTATATTAATAAATATCTGTCATGGTGGCAGGTGACCTGAAATCTATGACAAACCACAGCCAACATTCACCATGTATTTGGCAGGTGCTAATTTCATTTCCTAACTGTGCATTCTTACAGCATTAACTTCCCCGTTGTGGACATGAAATAGTAACATGAAACTGCCCTGTAGATGCAAACAGCTGCAATGACTTTCTATAACACCAGAAATCAGCAACTACAAGATATTTTAAACTGCACAACTAAAACAACAAATACAGCTTGATAATATTGTAATAATACAAACTCATTAGCTTAATAAGTTGAGTATACACCTCTTCCAAATGTGTTTGACATATATATGTATATTTCATTGGATGGAAATGATTAAAGTTATTTCTGCTTTTTCTAGATGATAAACTAGAAGATTTAAAGGCTTCCAAAAAAAAGATTGTAAGTGTCCAAATCTTCACACTTCACATTTAATTGTTTCTTTTTCTAATTGCTCATTTTTCCTAATTGCTCATTTCAAGAAGCTTCAGAAGCAGCTACTCGTTGGTCTGTTCTTTCATGTGTCCCCTCTCAACATTTAGCTTTTGTCAGTTTGAGATAAAACATTCTGGCCTAGTTTAATATCGCCAGTGCTCCTTTGTGTTTTAATCGAAGGGCCACAGTTCAGTCTGCATGTTAGAAAGAAAGTTTCCCCGTTTTGTGTTTTTTCCAGCTGGAGAAAGTGATGGAAACGGAGACGTACAAAAACGCCAAACTCATCCTGGAACGCTTTGACCCCGAAGCCAAGAGGAAAGCTGTGAGTGCTGTTGTATTTTTACTTTTTTCTTGATCTGCGTGTTTATGTCTTTCATTGTAACTTCTGCTTTTGTTTGCTGTTGCGTTGTAGGAGCTGGAGTCGACTCCGGTGCGTCCTCAGATGACTCCCAGGCCAGGACAGGGTACGACACGCATCGATACACAACAGGAAGCTAAAGCATCACATTTAAAGTTTGTTGAGTGGTGACTGACGGCGCTCAGGCCGCGTTTATCTAAAGACGAGAGCTTTGAAAAGTGGTTCCTTGTCATTAGTCAAGTTTCTCTTCTCTATGCAGAGATTCGACAGAGAGGGGTGGCAATGAGACCTATGCCAATGGGCACCCCGGCTGCAATGGCAATGACTCCCGTGGCAGCACGGCCCCCACTGGGACCAGGGGGCACACCTGTGGGTAGGGGGGCATACAGAGATACTTTTCATTAAGTATGATGAAGTGCCACAGTTTGTAAGTGCATCAACTTTGATGCAGGGTCAACACAGCGGCGAGAGCTTGACAGTGAGAGCTTGCCAGTTGTGTTCTGTCACCAAGGAATATTACAAGTCAAGTGTCTGTCCGTCTATGCAGATTCTCAGACATCCTGGTCATGGGCGAAATACTAAGTCAAAGGCAACTGGAATGAACAACAAGTCCAGTTGCCTTTCACTTAGTTCTTTTAGACGTCTGTCTTTGTCTTTATGCGATGTTGCTTTCCCTACAGAACCTGTCCCTCTCTCAGCTCCAGGAGGACCACCGGAGAGATCTGCTCTGTCTGCCTCTGTCCTCCAGGGCGCAGTACCCAGGACCCCCTGCTCCCCTATTCCAGGTGTAGGTAGGTTGTAAAGCCTTTTGAGTGCAAACATCTGCTGGTTTCTGCAAATTACGTTTGGGGTTTTGTAAGACCCAAATTGATATCGCTTCTGAATTTAAAAAGAGTAATGCATTCTTCTGCGTTTATGAATTTCCATGTTTGTGGACTGTTTTTGCAGGCATGCACCCACCAGGTCCGCCATTAGCAAGACCCATTCTGCCCAAAGACAGGGGAGCTGTGGATCGAGTCATTGAGTACCTGGTAGGGGATGGACCACAGAACAGGTAAAAACCCCTGTAGAAGCAGCTTGTAACTTACTCTCATTCTCATTTAGCAGTCTGCAGATTCTCCACAAGGGAGTGCTGTTGGGTTCATTGTCAGATCACCTCTACCCACAGTACCAACCTGCACTCTCTATAGGATTGGGAAGTCATAGCAGCAGCAGTTGAAGCCTGTAGATGAAGACATGTTGCCTCCTACTGGCAAAGAAAGGAATAGCTGCAACAGGAACTGGATATAGCAGTTGTAACACTCACGGCCAGCTTGTGGCACAAATGTTTCAATGGCAGACGCATTTACTTAACTGCCGCAACTTTTCCTGCCTACAAGACTTGGGTGTAGCGCTTGATCACAAACAAGCCCCTAGTTTGTTAGTCAGCTGCAGCTATTTGGCAATATGCTTAAGGGCATGCTGAGGTACATGTCTCCTGGGGTTAACAAAAGTCCTCTGGGAAGTAGACAAGGCAGTTAATGGAAATGACCCTTTACCAAATAACTCCCAGAATGCACTGAACACCACAAAATTATTATATCAAACAGTCTCTCTCCTTCCTTCCTGTAGGTACGCTTTGATCTGCCAACAGTGTTTTTCTCATAACGGCATGGCTCTGAAAGAAGAGTTTGAATATCTAGGTAAGAACAGAAATGCACCTCTGCATTTAATGACAAGGGCCATCTTTGCCAGAGGTTATGAAATTATATTTCTGCTTTGTTTTCTCTTTCTACCTCCCACCACCCAGCATTCCGATGTGCCTATTGCTACTTCCTGAATCCGGCCAGGAAGACACGCCCGCAGGCTCCCAGACTTCCAGAGTTCAGCTACGAGAGGAGGCTGCGAGCAGAATCACGTTCCCCTGGACCGACAACGCATTCTGGGACAGACACAGAGGAGAGCCCGACCCCTTCTGGAGGTACTGAAAAACACAGCTACGCAGACGAGCAGGACCAACCAAGACAGGGTCTCAGGTCTGAACTGAGAAGGGGTTTGTGTTAAAGTTGAGAGCAATGCTGAAGCAGGTCGTAATTAGAACCAATGCTAAAACTGTGGACAAATACACTATTTGTCCTGATTCATACACACTGGAAGAACAGTCAGACATAGTTTGACTGAATAAAGTAAATTAGGTCTGACTCTGAGACGGGAAGGAAATAGAGAAAACCAAGACACTGAATATGTGTGCTACACCTTTTGAAAGAGACCCACGCACACACTCATACTCACACCGTTCTGTGCATCTTTGTTACTTACTCTGTGTCCTAACTGCTGTTGTTAAATGCTTCTTAGCACATTGCTCCAGTTGACCTTTATCGTGCGTATGTGACTCTTTTCCCAACTTTAATGGTATCACCCTTTTGTAGTTGTCAGTGAGCAATGAGCCAGCGGAGGTGAGACACCGCCCCGTCCAAATATCACCATCCTGTTTAAAGAAATTAGCATTTTTGGACTTACAGCTGACGTCATTTTTACCAGATGAAATCAATTGAAACATATTATCCTGACATGGTTCTTCAGTTGCAGACAACGTTCTTGTATGTTGTCACGGTGGTGCAACACAATCCAAAAAATAACCAAACCAGTTGTAGGAATAAATGCAAACAAATGTCTTAGCTTGTTCTGTTTTGAACTATTGCAGCGTGGCATACCAGTTAGAGTGTATGCCTTACATTGATTCTGTGCATGTGGCAGTAATCCGGCAAGTCCAAGAGAACAGAAGCGGTGAACATCTCGGTTCCCTCAACAGCCAGCATCCATCAAATTCTACATTCATAGAAGTTCCTCAACACATTTTCTTTGTCAGACCTGTGAGCATGCTAACCGTGTTGCGTTGTAGTGACCAGTGTGATCTTGCCTCTAGCCAAGGCTCCGGCTCCGTGGAATCTGGTCCACAGTTTCCACATCCAGCAGAGTCCAAAGAACCCTAAGATCCGACCTCAGCAGAGTCCAGGTTCCCCTCCTCTCCCTGCACTGCCTGATCTGACTTAATTTGATTAATCTGATCTGAAATAATTTGATTACCCCAGAATGGAACCATTTCCCTCACTGTAGAATCCGTAACACTGTAGAACGCAGACCAATAACTCCCAAATTTCTATTTCTAATCACACTAAAGCCACAATGGGATGTCTACACCAGACCTGGGTTAAATAGTGTTTACAAATACATTTTCTATCCATCCTTCATAGATTAGGAAATCACAGCAACTCCTGTGAAAGTTGTATGCTTTGATTAACAACTGATCGTGATGAATTAATACTAAACATTTGGTGCCCTATGAATTTAAGCAAATGCTAAACAAAGCTAATAATAAAAACATACACTTGTTTGACCCAGATCTGGCCTTCAATGAGTGTCCAAAATATTTAGATGAGCTTCAGAATGTGATTGGATTTTTTCTTTTCTGTCCAATCTACATACCATAGCTAATGTCTAAATTACATTAAAAAACCTAACATGTTCTGTCATCTGCGCCTGCATTAAGTCTAAAAGATGCGAGTTCGGACCTGGTCAGATCCCTTCATGTAAACAAAACAAATGTTTGTGCATAAAGTGTCATTTTGTGTCCGGTCATTTAATTCCCATTCGGACAAGATGTATTTCTTTAGAGGAGCTCGGGTGACCTTTAAGATAAGAGCCCTGATTTGTTGGTTTTAATCCTGCCAGTAGCTCATTTTAACCCAATGCCAGCTGTAATTGTTCCCAGTGCCTCCTCTTTTCTGCACATGTTGTTCATCCTATAATTAAAGTCCCTTCTGTTACAGGCACCTTGCAAGTAGATGCTGTACTGCATTCGCCTTTTCAGTTAATTGAGTTAATCGACGAGCAGGGCAGCTATGTTGTTACCCGTCTCCTCCCCGGGAATATTAATCCTGTCCGATCAGGGCTCAAGCCTTCCCTTTTGCCACTTGTGATTATTTCCTATGGAATGGATCTTGATTTGTAAATCCACGGTGAAACACATACTGAGCATTACAGTAAGAAGCAACAATTTAAAAAATGTAATTATATTAAGTTCTTAACATAATGTCAGTCTGTAATAGCTGATCCTCTGGCGTTGATTTTGATGATGATGGAAGGGTTTTTGTGTGTGATGAACAGACATTTTACAGCTTTAATTATCCTCTTGAAGCTGGTGATTTTAAAGGTTGTTCGTACAGCCTCCTCTCTGTTGTTCAGTCAGTTGTTTAACTTGTGTTAAAAACCTAAAAAAGAGAGTGCTGATAATGTTCTGTGATTTGCCACTGATTCTCCCAACAACCAATCATTTCTTCACGCAATCTTAGATGCTCCCTCTTTCTCTCACCCTTACTGGTTGTTCTGCCTGTTCTCTTCCTTGTTTTGTACACGACTGACTTACACATCGTCTTCTTAGATGAGAGAGAACTGGGGAAAGACGAAGGACCCACTAAAGAAGTAGAGAGCGAGAGCCAATCAGAGGAGCAGCAGGAGCAGCAGCAGCAGCAGGAGGAGGAGGAGGAGGAGGAGGAGGTGGAAGAAGTGGTTCAGGAGGAGGAGGAGGTGGCATCAGAGCAGAGTCACAGCGCCCCCTGTGAGACAGAATCTCAGCCATCGTAGTTGCAGAGAGTCCAGAAGAGGACCGGGGACGTCTGATCGTTCTGTCCAAACAAAGGGTGTTGGTCTTGGTCTTGATAGACAGGTGTCATTTGTAAGCAATATAGGTGGACAAGGATTGTCACCAACAATAGTTTAATCATATATTTCTTCCTTGCAACCAAAATCTCCATCAAGCTCACTTGTTTCAGTTTTATTCATCATTCTTTCACCATCATTCTAAGACAAAGCAGAGGGGAGGACATTATGTAGATGATGTGCTTTGTAAATGGTGTGTATGCTTTATTGAAAAACATAATGCACTATGATGATCTAAATTATGTTCATCATATTTAATAGTAAATTGTCCAACCATATTGCCTAAAATGATGCAAACATACCATGGCCTTAACACTTTGATTGGTCGACTGGGAAGGTTGCAGATTGTAGTTTAAATCTTAAGGCTGTTTCTCGATGGAGTAGTTGGCTGCTGATAATGTTCTATATGTGGTAACTGACAGGTAATTTTCAGTATTCTATGATTTAGACTATAAGGCTGTTTTAGGTTTTAAATAGTTGGCTGCTGATTTGACTCATTTGCTGATGATGAGTAAGGTTATGATTTTAGATAGAACTGCTGTTCACAAATGGTTTGTCCTCAGATGCAGCAAAATTAAATATAAATAAAAATCTAAATTCCGTCACGAACTCTGACCTCACTCAGTGTGGTGTATATTCTGTTAATGTAACACTTAAATGTACGTAATAATATAGTACATGTTATTTATTGTTTTGTTGAGTAGTGTTTTAAAATGTCTCACTAAGTTTTGTGAGAACCTGTAATTCAGCAAATTGCATCTTAATACAAACCTGTTGTGAATCAGGATATCATTGTGTTCGCAGAATATGCATGAAAGTACGCCATTGAGTTTCAGGGTACTGCTATGGGTGTCTTCTCCTGTGTTATCCTGCTCAAATGTTTTTAGGTTTTTTGAAAAGATGTTTTAGCAGCTTGTCCCAGACAAAGCGGTATCTGGGATATGAGGGGCTACCCAGACAACTACGGTGTGAATGCTAATGTTACTCCTCGCTAGCTGCACTCAGATCTGCAAGGAGCAAAGGCTCTGAAGTTGTATGTCAAAATAGGGGGAAAAGACCAGAGTGTATAACCAGAATTATATCTCCATTAAATGGGTGACACTAACCGCTGCTGCAAGTCCATTCATGCCTCTGTTTCCTCTTTGTTGGTTTAGCAAGTTAAATGCAGCCTAAATTTTTGTTGGCCAGCTGCAAATTGTTTATGCAGTTACCCAGGACACTGCACCCAATAACTGAACTCGGATCAGAGATCAGTGGCGCAGAAGAAAATGTGTGTTTTGAGCAGATGCACATGCTTGCTATGTCAAATGTGGGACTCTTTTCACCATTCAGTATAATATA
Organism: Gadopsis marmoratus; assembly: GCA_036023855.1. Classification (NCBI taxonomy): domain Eukaryota; kingdom Metazoa; phylum Chordata; class Actinopteri; order Centrarchiformes; family Percichthyidae; genus Gadopsis; species Gadopsis marmoratus. The sequence goes on along the minus strand of JAVQJF010043491.1, from coordinate 1,604 downwards.
ACCCTGCTGCTTTGTCATAAGGAAAACATTTGTCTTGTCATTTTTCTGAACCAAGCTTTTAATGCAGTATGGGACAAGTGAACGTCTACAATTATTTGAGTTGATTGGGTTTTATAAAGCTCTTTCTTTGATTATGTGGCTTCTTAACTTAAGCTAATGTATTAGCATTAGTGTTGATGAGCAGTCCTAACAATGAAGCAGTGTTTGACTAAACTATCGTTAAACAGACTGGAGCTAAAACTGCCAATTTATCTGGTCATTGCCAATCATAGTTCTCAATAAGATTATCATTTGCCAAATGCACTGTGTGGTCTGTATTTCCTGGCTCCATTTGCACTGAGTTTTTTCTTTGTATTTATTTTGCCATATTGTGTTTTTAATTGTTTTGCAGCACCGTTTGGTTTTAAACATTTATACTATTTAATCTATTCAACAGTGTAGGCCTCCGTTTGGGTCCTGTAGCCTTTCAGGCTGCTGCAGATTAGCATTTGTGCTAACATTGATTTTAAGTGTTTAAATATTTGTACTCACTGTAGGTACCTGGTGCAGTCATAATGCATGCTTTGGTTTCTGCTGTTTTAATTAGCTTTTAGTGTAATCTACACTGTCTAGCTACTGTAGCAACATCAAAAATTGAGGCGTTTCATGGTTCATTTGGGACGAGCACCAGCGCCTAGTGTTTCTGACAACATTTTACCAGAGGAAATAGTGAGTGTACACAAACGTGAATATGTTGTATCGCCTGTTTTGTACAGGTCTGGTCCTAGAAACACCCAGGCTAAGTGGGCAAAAGACTTTCATTTCTGTTTAATGTGTTTAGTTTCACACTAATTCTGTGTATGCTGTTGACCTGAAAACCTCAACCCAGAATCATTTGGCAAAAGTTGGCCGTAAAGGTTTATGCTAGCCTTCTGAATCTGTTCAGTGCTTTTGGACAAACCCTTGTTGAATGTTGAGGTGGAACCATGTAATGAATTTAAAGTTGCCTGACTCCACACCTTGACATCTTGGTTTTGTTCTGTTGTTTCCCTCCACCAGGCAGTTGAAAAATGTGGTGCAAAACGTAGCATCATGTCACAAGCTCACTGACTTGTGTTTAGCTGAATGGTGCCGGTGTTAACAAGATTTTTATGCCCCTTAATACCTGCTGGGGATGAAAACGTGGTAAAAATTCAAAATATGAAGCTGCAAGTTGAATTTTTAAAAGCTTCTCAGATCCTCAAGAAGTTGTCTCACACACTGGCACATGTAATACCTGTTTACTTTGGATTTGTAGTTGTTTACTCTGCTTGTTTTTTCACTAGTGTGCGCATGGCACGCCTAATAAAGTTTTTCAACCACTAAAGGAAGGCAAGACTTGTTCTGTTGTGGTTCTTAACAGTTGTTTTGATGTGGTTGAACATAATTTAATCAAAAAACAATATTCAAAACTAGAAATGTAAAGTTCTGCGGATGTTTTATGTGTGCCTGAACCTATCCCAAGGTATCCTATTCAAGTACTTTCAAGGTATCCCAAGGCATCCTTTCAAGCACTTTCAAGGTATCCTTTCAAGCACTTTCAAGGTATCCCAAGGCATCCTTTCAAGCACTTTCAAGGTATCCTT
>JAVQJF010043488.1:0-19837 GCA_036023855.1 Gadopsis marmoratus | reverse complement strand
TAACCAAATATGGAAGGAACCACACCAGGGAGGGAAACACTGGACACACAAAGGAAACAAACCGGGGCCGGACACAGGAAAACTCAAACAGGAAACACAGGACCTCGGAACAACACAAGTAAGAACACATGAAAACACAAGCACACAGACAGGGACGTGACATAGGAAACACAAGAATAGAACAAAAGACACGTAACTCCCCAAGCCTCCCAGACAAGGGGCCTGACAGTACCAAGAAGTGTTCCTGAAGTTATTTGCTTGGATGTTGTGTAGAAACCAGCCTCTGTCAGGTCAAGAACCCCTAACTTTTCAGAGAGTAACAGGTATTTTGTGGTGGTTTAAATCTAAAGGTAATTGCTTTACGGTTGGATTTATGCACGCGTAATCTAATGAGTATCCCTGTAATGAGTATTTTACTCCAGGATTAGAATATCCAATTCAGGGTAAACCATTGATGAGACTTATGATCAATTAATCCACTATCAGCTTCCTATTTTTAATATCACGTTTGATAACTCTTGATAGTTTTAAATTGATCGAACCTGTTACCTCTACAGAAGCCATCAAGAATGCTCAGCGGCTGGAGAGGGAAGTGCAGAAGAGGTGTCGGTCAGAGAGCAGCCTGGAGGATGTATACCAACAACACAGGTACGTTGGCTAGCTTCCTCCGAGCAGGAGCTCCAGGCCTTGTCCAGGCTGTGGATGCAGAGAGGAAGGCCTTGTGTCAGTGTGTAATGGAAAATGTTGTTATAATCTTTTATTAATGACTTCTATTCTTGTTGGTATTAATTTCTCTCTGTGTTGGGGAGCTGTAACATCTGTAACAACTGCCTGAAGGTGAACAGATCAAGACTGAGACTGTGTGTACAGGTTTTCACTGCCTCTGTTCCTCCCTATGTCCAGTTTCACATCCTGCAGCAGCTGCATTCAGTAGACAGCACAGATGTTAACCTTATATATTCAAGATAACCATATATCACCCCCTTTGAACTCAGGTTGATGCTTGAGCAACTCCCAACCGTTCTCACACTCCTTTTTCCTTCTACCTTTGCCTACGATAAGCCTCCACCTTTGCTTCCAAGTGTTTTATAATTCTTCTCCCTACTGCAGATACTTGGTACTTTGCTGCAGACAGCTTGTCTCTCTGTATCATTGTCCCTTCTTGCAAAAATAAAGCACTCAAAGACAATGTATTCTCTTCTTAAAGATCTTCGTTTCAAAAGTGTTTCTCACAACCATAAATGGTAGTTTGTCTCGGCTAGAAATTCCACAACAAACTTGACGTGGTCGGCAGGATCCCTTGACTGACCGCCGGGGACCGGAGGGGGACGGTGACTGATCATCTGGAAGGGATGACCTTCCACCTCTACCTCAGCTCAAAAGAAACTATGCAAAAAGAGGACCGTTCCACCGAGGTCCCTGGCTGTCTTCATTGGGATCCAGAGGACCTGTTGAGTCCTTCCAATTCGGTGAGCCAATTGTGCGCTGGGGACCCAAGAAATCAGAATTCTGTGCTGGGGAGAGACTTGACGAAGCACCTCAGTATTCTGTGCTGGGAGAGAGACCTGATGAAGCACCTCAGTAGTCTGTGCTGGGAGAAAGAGCTGATGAAGCACCTCAGTCCTCTTTACTGAAGAGAGACCTGATGGAGCACCCAAGTACTCTGTGCTGAAGAGAGACCTGACAAAACATCCCAGTCCTTTTTGCTGAAGAGACACCTGATGAAGCACCTCAGTAGTCTGTGCTGGTGAGAGACCTGACGAAGTACCTCAGTAGTCTGTGCTGGTGAGAGACCTGATGAAGCACCTCAGGAGTCTGTGCTGGGGAGAGACCTGATGAAGCACCCCGGAATTTAGTACTCTGTGCTGGGGAGAGACCTGACAAAGAGACCTGACGAAACATCCCAGTCCTTTTTGCTGAAGAGAGACCTGATGACGCACCTCAGTAGTCTGTGCTGGTGAGAGACCTGATGAAGCATCCCAGCATTCTGGCTGGGAGAGAGACCTGATGTAGCACCCATTTACTCTGTGCTGAAGAGAGACCTGATGAAGCACCTCAGTAGTCTGTGCTGGGGAGAGACCTGATGAAGCACCCCGGAATTTAGTACTCTGTGCTGGGGAGAGACCTGATGAAGCACCTCAGGACTCTGTGCTGAAGAGAGACCTGATGAAGCACCCCAGGACTCTGTGCTGGGGAGAGACCTGAAAGAAGCACCCAAGTACTCTGTGGTTGGAAAAATAATGCTTGTTTGTGTCAAAAACCTTAGTGACCGTGAAGAACACATGGTGCAACAGTGAAGACCACAGGAGGTTCTAGATGAATATGGATCTGTATGTTTACACTCTATAAAATTAACCCTAAAATGCCAGAAACAGTGTTTGCAGAGCTGCAGTCTTATCTAAATGACTTTATTGCCTTATGACTTTTTGGCGTCGGTATTTCAGCTTTTACTCAGTTCCCAGGTTTGCCTTTGATGGTAAAGGCTTCCTGGGGAATGCAAATTTAGACTGTGGTGACGCCCTGTTGTAACACTTGGGTGTCACCAGGTATAAAAGCTGAAGAAGGCAGACAGTCCTCTGAGCAGCATAACTTAGTGTTGTGTGAGTTGTTGAACATCTGTATGTGATATAACTCTGCTCCTTCTTGCGCAAGAATAAAGTAACCTGAGTAATGATTTTCAACCTGGTCTCGAGTAGGATATTTTTCTAACACATTTTTATCAGCATAACGAGGACACGTCATTAATGTATTAGCCAATCACAAAATGTTGCCAAATATATCTGCAAATCGCTGTGCTCATAGAAACTGGTTCTGTACTAACAGCACACTAACAGCACTTAAAGTTAGGGAAAGATGGTGGTCTGGGTTTCATAGTGAAAAAGTGACATGAAGATGTGAAACAGATCTCCTGCACTTTGTGCAGCTACCACCTACCTGTGACTTCTGTGTGGTAAATAAATGTAATGGCATCTCCCTTCACCCAAACATAATCCAGACAGCATGTATGTTTTGTCACAAAGTGGCTCAAAGCATGTGACAAAGAGGAGAGGCAAGTCAGATGAAAGTTCCAATTAATGATTTTATTAGAAATAAACTATATTTACAAAAAAGGCCGAGGTGTGGAACGGAAGGGCATCAGTAGTGAATGGTTGAGTGAGGATGCGAGTGTTGCAGGCAGCAAAATGGGAAACCAAACCAAAACCTGGACAGCGTGGATCTTAGAAGAGACAGACAGACGTTGACAGGCTGGTGTTATAAGCCCACCCAGGTGTCACCCAATCACCCTAACAACCCTCTGACTGCGAGCTCCTGCAGGAAGAGACCAGTCTACTGCAGGCAGGAAGGGGAGGGGTCGTAAACTAGGTGGCAATACAAATTAGTATAAACATAATTTACAGGAGACGAGGTTGGATTGGTAGATGATGAGCTCTACCTGCTGAGCCACCCAAATAAATGAGACTGTGTCAGAAGCAACACCACTTCAACTTGTTGAGCAGAAGGATTTATGGTAAACCTTATATTCTGAACTTTGTATTATATTTAATGGTGTGATTTTTAATAACGTTTTGCCAGTTGTTGGTTAGATTCCCAATAAGGTGCCAGCATTCTTAGCAAAAAAGGGGAAACCTGGTCGGATGGCCTCGGCCCTGCTGCATCGATTCCTCTTCATGAGGATTTGGGCCTACATGAGCCAAGATAGTCTGGGGTGCCAGGGGAAATGGACAGCATCATCCTTCCAGGACAAGCCAGAAACGAAGTTAACAAATCACTTGCTCATTCCCTGCGGCGTTCCTGAAGCCAGTTATCTAACTTAATGGCCAATATTACCAGTCAAAGTAATCTTGCTTATTCCGAGCCGCTAACTCATCCTTTAACTGTTCACTCAGCGCCTTCAGAAACACATACTGTAGACGTCCGCTGGATCCATTGTGTTGGCCAGATCATTTTGTGACATGTTATTGGGGAGGTCCCAAGTGCAGGACACGACACAGAATAGAGTGAGATGCATGTTGGTTTATTGAACAGGTAGATGGGGGGGAACAGATGTGGACCTGGGGAAAGGAAGGGATCCACGGTAGGTAAGTGGAAGGTGAAGCTGGCTGATGATGAAGGTAGGTGGTAGGCTGAAGCGTGGTAAGGCGAGACAGGTGGAGATATGCAGGCTGGCAAGACTTGAATTTAGAATGAAATTATAGAATTCCACTTGAGGCCAAAGAGCTTGGAGCAGTAATCTGGCAACAAGTGAATGGCAACCTGGAGTAGAAGTAGTGCATGGTGACAAGTAGATGCTGGTGATGACAGCCCTGCCTTCCCGGTAGACACAGGTACACACAGAGCGACAGCACAGGACACGAGGGGGGGGGGGAACAACAAAACTCACAATGGCCACAGTGGAACTGTGACAGTATGGTTTTCTTTTCAGCTGTCTAATGGAGGAGGAAACAAGCATTTGGCATGTAGGGAATGTAAGGGCAACTGCACAAGCATTGACAATGGGGTAACAAAGGCTATGTACCCCATAGTGGGAGTCACAGTCAAAATTAACCATTATTTTTGAAAGCCTCTCTTTCGGATTCAATCAGTGGAACGTGTGTCTGACCTGTGACCCACTGGAGGAACACAGGTTTTAGTTATTCAGTTATTCCAGGCACAGCTGCCATATGACTTTGACCTGCACGGCTCCCCTCTTCCTTATTGTCTCCTTCACATAGAGACAAATACAACAGAAGTCATTTACAAAATGTCTGTTGGCACAATGGCTTTCATAATAGAAATAGTGGTGTTACCAAACTAGAAGCATTTCAGAAGCTTGACAAAATATACATATGTATATAAACCTAAAAATTCGGGGAAGCTATAAAAATACAAACATAATGAAATGGGTGACAAACAAAGTGTATGAAGATAAGAGAGTGACAGACATAGGTTGTGGAAAAATGTGCTATGTAGTCTTACCTCTGTCTTCCACCTTTTGCAAGAAATCCTGCAGAAAGTTGATGACTTTCATCTCTCGCTGCCGTCGGATAGACCCTTCCTCACTGAGTTGAGGAGATAGAGCAAGCAGGAGGAAGTCTGCATCCACCTAAAATAGGGAAACGGATTAAATACTGAAACAATATCGGAAATCAAAACAGGGACAAATTACACACATTCCACTCACAGGTGCAATTAGGTTTGCACATTACAGATTTGTATTTGTGGTTCATTGTTCTTTAGTTCTTTGAACACAAATACCAGAAAGTGGGCAGAAGTCAAGAATGCAAAATAAACTATAAGAGCAAATCATCAGTGTGTGGACCCTTTAAATTTAAAAAGGCTGCTGGCACATCTGGTGGTGGTGTCCCAACATCTTGCCTAATCCATAGAGCCTCAATCCCTCACGTAGCTGGTTCAGTATCAGGATCATCCTCACCAATGCATGCAATGCGATGGCACTAATAAATAGCAAGAAGATAATACTGTGTTGATTCAGAGAGATATTGTTAATGCCTAACCATTTTGTGAGACAAATATTTTAACACTCTGTTAACATACTCTGATGGCCTTTTTTCTGTCAACTTTTATTGGCCCTGTGTAGCCACACACCACAATTGCTTCTGATAATTCCTTCAGCCTTTCTCCTTCTGCATTTTCCACCTGAAAGTAGAAACTCAACCTTGATATTGACATATTGAAGGAGACAAACATTTTCTGAAAAAAGTATCTATGAATGAAACTGTTTCAATACCTCTCATCAGGTTTTTAATATCTGGATCAGTCACTTCATCTGGCATACCATCCTTGTCCATCTCCCCATGGAACAGGAAATGGAATCTTGTGAGATAGTCCTGTTGTGACAAAAATCTAAACAATTTTGTACAAAATGGTATTGTTGGAATCTTTTTGGACTGTTCCTACTTAATTTAACAATTAATTGATGTCTAATACAATGTCTTATATTTTGTATAACAGACTGTGGCACATACTTGAAATTGTCCTGGTAGTCACAGATACTGTATTTAGAGTTTTTTCCTCTTTCCCCACCTCATCAAAGAAATGTGTCTCAATTCCACGTACATTTTCTGCAATGGACAAGCAACCTTTGAAAAAATAAATACCTGGTAAATTTACCATTTAAAATAACAAAAAATAAATATAGAAGTACTGTTTCAGAGGTCTGTTGTAACATTGTGCTCTTTGATGAGGTCACTGCTTAGTTCTTCCTTAAATACATAGGTCTTACATGTTAAACACAGCTTAAAGGCCAAATAATCCATGAAAGCAATTCACCTATGGAATAAATCTAATAATATATTTAAAAATGAAACAGAAGAACTTTGATGTAGCACTACAGTCTGCTCACCTTACTCTCCAAATATGATTGCTGCACATCAGTGGATGCCTGTAAAATGTTATTGGGTCATTCACATAGTGTGATGGAAAATCTCTCAGTTGATGTGACTGTGCTGAAGAACTGTCGGAGACCCAGGTGATTTCAAAGCAGAAGTATTTACTGAAGCTTGTACAAGGAGATAATCGATCTACATTGACAATATAACACACAGTAATGCCAAGCAGTTCTCTGACAATATCTCCCCAGCAATGAGTATTTATACCATCTATGACCATCCCCATAAGGAGGCCTTCCTCCCAGATATGAACTATATTATACAGTATTATTTATATATATATACACTTTGGCCCAGTACAGCAATACAGTCCTCTGTAACTGGTCAACTCTCATAGTCTATGAAGCCTGTTTTCTGTGTTGCAGGTAGAAAATTTCTTCTGCATGGGCTCTCCTCTAGCTGTTTTCTTGGCGTTGCGAGGGATCCGGCCTGGATACAACGGTGTGCAGGACCACATCCTCCCCACATCTATCTGCAAACGCCTCTTCAACATATTCCATCCCACAGACCCTGTGGTGAGCTACAGTACACACAACTGAGTGTGTTACTATCCATCCATCTCAATCATCACCCATTTTTATGATCAGCCTGTTGTCATTATATTACACAATATATAATGATGACAATTAAATTACAAGCTTGCAGTTATATTCAAATAAAAAGTGCAAAAACGTTTCTGAGAAGTATTGTTGAGAGAAACCCCCATCTTCTCAAGCATTTGTATTTGTTTGTTTCAGGCATACAGATTGGAGCCTCTTATCTTAAAGCACTACAATAACATCGCACCTGTTCAAATCCACTGGTAAGATATTATATTATATTTACTTACCTGACAAATGTATGCAAAAATTGCATTCAACCATGTGGATACAACCCAGGAATTGGCAGAATCATGCAAGCACATCAACTTCATCAAATATGCTGATCTGCTTCAAGTGCTACATTTAGAAACAAGAAGAGATAGACAAATATATATATATATATATTTTTTTTTTTTTTTAATGGGCCATTGTGCAGTCTGAACAGAAGAGTTTTCATTCTGCGATGGAGGATGTGTAAAGTTTCTGCTGTGCTGATGTCAGCGGGGAGCTTGTTCCAACATTGTGGAGCCAGGACCACAAACAGTTGTGGTTTTGTTGAGCTGTAGCTGGGCCCTTTAGTGAGGGAGTAGCAGGATGATTGGGATGTAGGGTGGGCCTGTGCCATTAGCAGCCACCGGTAGGCAAGTACCAGTGTCTTGAACTGGATTGGAGCAGCCATCGGTAGCCAGTGCAGGGTGAAAAGGAGCAGTGTAGTGTGGGAGAACTTGGGTAGGTTGAAGACCAGCCAAGCTGCTGGATTCTGTATGAGCTGCAGAGGTTAGCTGCAGCTGCAGTAGGTAAAGCCATGTGAGTGATTAACAGAGCTAAGTGACTTGATGTGAAGAGAGAAGAGGAGGGGATCCAGAACATAACCCTGAGGGGTCCCTGTAGTGAGGCTACAAGGTTTCAGACACAGATTTTCCCCAAGTTACGCTGTAAGTGCAGCCCTCGAGGTAGGATGTGAAAAGGGAGAATGCAGAGCCTGAGACTCCCAGTTGTTGGAGGGTGGAGAGGAGGGTCTGTTGGTTCACTGCGTCAAACACTGCTGAAAGGTCCAGCAGGATTCAATTCAAGTCTAGACCATACTCTTTATGGCAGAGACGTGCTGGCTGAAGACAAAATGAGCCAAGCTGACAGACTGCAGAAATCATAAACCTCTATGTCAGTGTGTTTTCTGGGAGTAGCTGAGATGCTTCTATCTGCCTACAGTGGGGAGGTTGTATTGCCAGGCTGTTAGACCTCTCACATGCTGTTTATGGAGTGTTTGTGTGGTGTGAAAGTTCACTGGTGTAAAGAGTGTTTCTCCTCCACCACAGAGCAGAGAGTTGCTTTTTTGCCCGTCTTGGTCCAGCTGCTGCTCTGTATTCCCACCACACGTCCACTTCCAACAGTGAGCGAAATGTGACAGCGAAAAAGAAGTCGGCACCACAGCAAACACCCAAAACCTCAAAGTGCTAGTCAATAAAATGAGCCGTCATCTACTATCACTGTTAGGATGGTGTTACTTAATGTCTTAATACCAACATTTTAAAGGATAATACCTATTTTATTAGAACTGGGGTATTATTTTTTGTAGTTTTGGCCATCATTCCTATGAGTAATCAACACAATATCCCAATATCCCATGTTCCAGATCTCAGTAAATATTTTGGTCATCATCATAACTGATAGAAATGGTGGCCAAAGCCACAAAAATAAGACCCAATTTGATATAAAGTAATACAATGCTCAATCAAATTAAAGGAACACTTTTTAAGGCAGATTATATCATCAAGTCAGTTACACTTCTACTCTAGGACAGCTGGACAGGGCCATAGAAGGTCCTTATCCCAGCAGCAGGACCGGTATCTGCTCCTTTGTGCAAGGAGGAACAGGATGAGCACTGCCGCATAATTTTTTCACTTTGATTTTTGGGGTGTCTTTGCATTCAGCCCTCTGTAGGTTGATCATTTTCATTTCCATCAAATGATGTGGCATCCTTTCATTCCTAACACATTAATCAGTCCATATCATTATAGATATCCAGTATGATTTTTTTCCCATTGAGATCTGATGTGATTTAAAGTGTTCCTTAAATTGTTTTTAGCAGTGTATTTACAGAGACCCAACAATTCCCACTGTGAGCAAGCACTAGGCGACCGTGGCAAATGCCCTCTAACAGACAGAAACCTTGAGCAGATCCAGGGTCTGGGTGGGCGGTCATCTTCCTCGACTGAGAGAGAGAGAAATGACAGGTCAGGACAGAATGAGGAGCACATGTTTCAGTGACCTGACGTTGATATGGATGTGATGTGCAGGTATAATACCACCAGCCCGACACCATACGATCAGATTCGGCCCACACTGCTCAACCTACCGAAGGAGACCACATCGGTCTCAGACTCAGAGAGCATCCCCAGCCCCTGCACCTCCCCACCACAGGCCCGACGGCACTACGGAGAGTCCATCACCAGCCTGGGCAAGGCCAGCATTATGGGTGAGAACACAGGGGGGGGGGTTGTGGCTGCATGAATGACAGGATATAAGTGGCATTTTTTTGTTCTCATGTTTAAGAACCAATGTAATGGTTCACAGGGCTTGAGCTGCACCACAAGCTGTCCTTTGTTTGCCTTCTTCTCTGGTGGTCATCAAGATACAATACAGCAAGGGAGTCACATACAGAGAAGTCTGGATTTTAAATAGTTGTACTTGATACATTACAGGGCTGTACAGACAGTCAAATTGAAAAGAATTTGCAAATGTTTCAGTCCATGTTGAACTTTCCTTAGTGCAAAATGAGGCCTGTATGATGGGCAGCCCTACATATGGGTTACTCTGCAGGTGCACCTATGATCAATGATCTAAAGCTTCATTAAACACACATGGAGCCAATTGCCCGCAGGTCATGGCCTACACCCATATATAGGGTTCCTCGTCATGCAGGCCTCATTTTGAACTGAGGAAAATCCAGCATGGACTGAAACATTTGCAGTCTTGCATATTTATTTCTTTTTCACTGTCTGTGCAGCCATGTAATGTATCAAATAGAAAAATTTGAAATCTAATCTGAATCTCTTTTTTGTTCTCTCTGTCTCAGTCTTCCATTGGTGCATTGTATGAACCAATGTAAGAAATAAAACAGCCCCGCACTCATTGTGTACTTAATCTGAACTGAGAGAAACAGGAGCTACATGAACTGCTGATTTTGTAGCAAGGCAAGCAGTGGATGGTGTGGTCTAAACAAATCAATAGAAGCAATTAGCTCCTGTCTCCAAGACTGACAGTATGATGTTACCTTTTTGTTTATGCATCAGATGTAGAGTGGAGACTAAAAGCACATTATAGCCCACTATAAACTGACAGACAATATCACAGACATTATATATTATTCAGTAAATGTGGAGTTGTTAACATTATTACTAAATATGTATATCCTCTTTATTGAGCTCCTACTCCACATATCAGACGAATATGGAAATAGATGAGTGTGTCAAAGTAAAGAAAACACTTTGTTGATAATGAAATGATTGATTCATGAGAACTATTATGCATCATCCATTCTCTAACCCACGTATCCTTTTGAGAATGAAGGGCTGGAGCCTATCCCAGCATGCACAGGGAGAGAAGCAAGGTAGCCTCTGTACAGGAAACCAGTCTATTACAGCATTAACACTTCAAGACAACCATTCACCAAAATCAAATCATCAAAAGTATGGGCAATTTAGACTTTATGACTACCTTTTTTAGGACATGAACCTGTGCTTTTAGGACACTATTACTCTGGATAAACTGAAAGGTAAATATTTTTCTAATAACAAATGTATTGTTCATTTAATGCTAATGAGCCTCAGAATCACATTTATTGCCAAGTAGGTTTTTACATACAAGAAATATGCTTTGGTTTGGAATTAGCATTAAAGTCCTTGCCAAGGTAGGCAGCTGAGAATATACTTAAAATGAATAGAGCAACCCATTGAAAACGTGTTTGGGTAAAGAGTTGGTCCACTGTTCCATGGCCAGGAAGGAATCCGCATTGCTTCTCCTGGATCCAAGGCTCAACAATCAGTCTGAGCCTCCTTTCCAACACTCTGGAATAAACTTTCCAGGGGAGGCTGAGCAGTGTGATACCTCGATAATTGGAGCACACCCTCCGGCCCCTTCTTTTAAGAATGGGAACCACATGCCTGTCTGCCTGTATATAAAGATGGTCAAAATGCAGTGGCGGCCAGTGCTTTTTTCTCCTGGGGGGGCTATACCAAAAATCAAGCAAACATGTTGTTACAACCCTTTCAGATAGACTCGCCTAGGTTACTGAAGGGCTGCACACTTTCTAGAGAAAATGAAGGGAGGGGGTGAATGTGGACACACAGAGGCCGACACACCAGAATTAAATAAGAAATATTTGTTCACAAAACCAAACAAAAGGGATACCACGGCTACCGAACGATGCCAAATCAAGGAAACAAACAAATGTACTCAAAGCAATATGACTTTGCCACCTTTTGGCTTAAAATTTACTTTCTGTACATAAATTTGGCCCTTCTCTCCTTGAGAGATGCAAATTTTTCAATGAGTCTATCGTTAAAGTCTGGGATGTCTGCTGCCACTTTGTGGTTGATGGTTTCAGCAGCTGCATTCGATAAATGCTGTCGGTTCGCAGCTGCTGTGCGCCCCGACAAGCTCCTATCTCTTGTATTGAAGAGGAGCAAAGTGCGCATGTACAACTTATAACGAGAGTCAATGAGCAAAGATTTTTGCACCCAAGGCTGGAAATACGTGACCCATCAGTAACTTTAGACAGCGTAGAACATTTTTAATCTACATTTTATCGCAGATTATACATTTTACTCACTAACTATATCATATTTATCTTGCTCATTAAAAAATATATATATTTCAAATTATTTTTTTAAGTCTTATTCAATGAAGGTTTAGGATGTGGGGAGGGGTTGGGTGGCGCCCTAGCGCCCTCTATTGGCCAGCCGCCACTGTCAAAATGACAGCTCCGCAAAAGTGAAGCCAAAACATCTCGATTGCCCCCTGGTGGCTGACTGCAGTATAGGTCATAAACACCTCCATGGGGCAGGACCTATGGGCGGGACCTTGATACCACGGCTCCATCTTGGATCAAGTGCTACTGCTCAGACAATGGCTCCAAATGACATCACCAGCACAAGATGGCAGCACTCGTATCTGGGATATTTTGACTTAATTTTTGTACAGTGGGAGGAAGAGGAGACGAGTCGTCCATCTTTATATACAGTCTTTGCTGCTGGACTACTGAGTGGGCCAAGCAGAATCAATGTAGATATAAGGCTGGGTCATGCCACAGAGTATCTGCTCTTTGCTTGGGTTAGGTTACTTTAGGTCAGGGCTACAGAATGGTGTCACCTGTGAGGGCTTAGTAGATTTATAATGGCACAGTCTGATACCCACTGCAGGGTGTAATGGATAGCATTTGGCACATTTTACTGTGTATTGATCACTAAAATGAATGAAATATAATGCATTAATCTTACTGTCCCTCAGGTGCTGCGAGTCTTGGAAAGGGAATCGGAGGAATCCTGTTTTCCCGCTTTTCCCGTTCCAGTGGCCAGGTGGGTGGACTGGAGGAGGAGCCATCAGATTCTGAGGGTGGAGTCTCTGAGGTGGAAAACGTAGCATCAGGAGAGGAAGGTGCAACAGTGGCAGAGAGCGAAGAGAAGGAGAAACAAATAGAGGAGGAGAGGAGAGAGGTGGAGCCTGCCATGTCCCAGTCCACCTCAGCTGTCATGGACAGCACCTCGTGTAAGTTCATTGCTTTCAGTCAAAAACTCAAGCTAGGCTTGATTATGTTCTCACATTCCATTTCTTTCAAGATCTCTTTGGTCCAGTTTCAATTACCCCTGAAGAACTGAATGTATAAGTTTTATGATGTAGTATGTTTGATATTGTACACATAAAGAATATGCACAGTTTGAACAATTAGGATTTCTATGTTCTTTTATCAGAGTTAGACAAGGGTCCAGCAATAAATATGCAGTATTAGCTAGTATATGCAATATTAGCAGTATTAATGCTCCTGTAAAGGAAGATTACTCTATATCATCTGTTACATATCTAAGCAGTAGAGGTAAAAAGTAAAGGTCTTCTTCTGTCATGTTACGCAGCTGGATACTAATCAGTCATTTTCTCTGTTCCAGTGGAACTGGAGCGACGCATCGACTATGAGCTGCGGGAGGGCTTGGTGGAGAGCCGCTATTGGTCAGCAGTGACCTCACATACGGCCTATTGGTGCTCTTATGATGTGGCTCTGTTCCTCCTCACCTTCATGTACAGACCACAAGAGCCGCCTGAACCTGCAGAAGTCAACCAGACACCTCATAACATGAGTGCAAACTGACACATGGAGCCATGACAGCTGGGGTCACTTAAATTCCTATTCACGGCTTTTGAAATATTAACTGAAATCCCAATTTACGGAACAAAATGAAAGAGGTAGAATTCTTCTTTTTCTAATTTCTTAATTCAGATAAAACCATTCTCTGCTTCACAAAATTTTTGAAATATATATTTAATATATTAAATATAGATTTTGGAAATGTGAAATATTAGAAGCCTAATTCTTATTTTAAATATTTGATCAAACAAAATGTAAACTAACAATTGAATGATTGTTGTTTTTTTTTTGTTTTTTCATTCGAGGAAGGTTTGACTAAAAGTCTAAATCCCCGCTAGCAACCAGGATTCGGCCGTGTTTATCAAACCCCACAACACTGCTGTTAATGATGGCTGTAAAAAGTTTTCAAACTATATTATTTCATTTATTTTATTTTATGTTATTTTATTTTTTATTTTATTATATAATATATATAAATATTATATTTGAATCTGTCATACATCATGCACCCACAAATGGCAAATTTCAGTTTCAAATATTTCATTTTAAGATTTATGTGATTTATGCGCTAGCAGAGCAGACTAAAATGACTCTTATAATCGAGTGAATTTAAAATTAATTGACCCAACACAGACACAAGCGCACACACAAGTCCCTTACCTGTTTTCCACATTGCATCTAAATTCCTCCCAGTTCACACACTCCAACCTCGCTGTGGCCTTTGCAGCAGACAGAGCTGAGGGCATACAGTGGACCCAGACCTGTTTCTTGGTCTCAACAACAGTCAGTTTCCTTTGTGGAACAGCCCACTGCATTGTGCCGTATCAGTGACAACCTACTGAAGGTTACTTGACTGACCACGAGGCTCTGTTGGTCCGTGACTGTTGGTGTGCTGCTAAAACTGTGGCCATAGAGAAAGCCCCACTTCTTTCTCCAGGTCAACCGTGAGACGTGTTCAATCATTTGTCATCATCTGAAGGCTCAGATGAGAACATACAAACCACTAATCATCATGGCAGGTCACATTACAGAGAAGGCGAAAGGCCATTCTTTTCCAATGCAATTCACTACATTGATGCACAGACATTTTTGGTAAAACCTGAATACTTTGTAGCTAATCAGAAACAGTCAATATCGGAGTTAAAGCAGCATTAAGTGAGTTAAATGTTTTTTTTTTTCATTTAAGGGCAGAAAGAGCCTTGCTATACTGTCAGCTTATCATGCTAATATCAGGCTATTAGCAAGCAGTTGCCTAACCCTAACACTATGTCTACACAGGATTCATTACAAATTACCTGGAGCTGCGCCTGGTTACCACAGTGCATTTAAGCGTGTTCACTGATCACCTGAGTAGCCTAGTCAACGGAGTGCATGAAAACGTAATGAATAATGATATATGCTGTGTCTATGTGAGCAGACCAGGACTTCCCAGAATTAGCTTTAAAAGCTACAAGACCATAGCAGCATTGCTTCTGTAGGAGGAGTCTCTGCTTCATGGCCTGAATGATTACAGCGAAACTCTCAGAACCTATCCATCACTGTAAAACAATCCCTTAATGGAGCTGCTTTAACTCTATGCTCACATCAGCCCATGTGTCCTATCACCATGTTTACTTCACCTGAACTGTTAAAGGACATCACGCTGATGTTAAGGTGATCAAATATTTGTGAGTTGCCAACAGACTAGTTGTTGTTGTGGCTGTTACTGCTCTTACTGATTGCAAGAAGATGGCATGATGCTGACTATAATCTTGGTCCAAACGACTACTGCACATTGTTTGACATTTTACTGCACTTTGTACTTACCAAATGATGATTGGCCATCTGTCAAACAGCAGGAGCTCAATAAAACAACAGTTTTAAAGTATTTTATAGAGTTTCTTAACACTAATATGTGTTTGAGTAATGTATGACCCAGGCTGGATATTCATGAGGAAAAAGTTACATCAGAGAGTATTTGTTAAGGAATTAATGTCACACTAAAACTCAAACAAGCATGATATGGATATGTGCCATTTACATAGATTATGGGCTGTGATTCATTTAGATTTACCTGACGTGGAGACACGAGCATGCAGACCAACTTTTAGAAGCTGCTGATTCTACAAGGCATACATTTTAAATCAGTGACAAACTGAGAAACATTCAAACCTGCCAAGAATGAAGCTTACAGTTTTATATTTTTACCTTGTTCATTGTTGTGTTGCAATACATGTTTACAGTAGTGTTTTTCAGTTTGATTGTCTCATATTTGATGTATGTACCTTGTTCCCTTAATGAGTGTTACACCTACAAACGTGTTGAAGGTAGAGGAGTGAAAAATCCAGTTGCAAAGCAGATGTGATGTCTGACTCCATTGCAGCTCTGCCTCCCTCAGTGCTTTGTGATACTCTCATTCTTCCCCTCTGGCCACCAGCTGCACTCACAGTTCATTCAACTTGTCTAATCTGTTTGAACACAAGTGGACCTCCAACGCTTGACTGGTTATTAACCACGTTTCTTTTCATTATGTTCATGTGCAACAGTTTTGCAGTGGCAGTTCTGTTTCACTGCTTATGTTATTGAAGTTATTTTATAAAACACCTGGATTTAAATTATTTTGGATTTCTATAAAAAAGTGAATTCCTGATTGTTTACTTTGAATATTTAAGGCAGTCTGAGTAAAATAGCAGGTGAAAATCAGGCTTAATCTGGGTGAAAATATGATTCTTTTTAATGACTTATATTATCCTAGTGCTTAATGAGCAACTCATACTCTGTCCTTGTTATTTACTTTTTACTTATCTGCACAGTACTCTGCAAATGTCTTAGGCACAAAATACTTCCATGAAGAGTCTATAAACTAGACTACAAAGATACATAGTGCGGTTAACAGATAAAATACCTAAATCTGATCCATAGTTGGTGTGAGCAGCCTTTGCCGCAATTTGTAAGGGTTTTGCAGGTTGGTTGTTGCAAACATCCTGGAGAACTCTGTCTTACTCGATGTTTGGGATGGATCAGATATGAAGGATGAGCTGCCTGTATTTTTCAGTACTGAGGCTTAACTATTACAGGTACCATATGTACCATAATGATTATACTGAGATTATGTGTAGGATGATCAGCTCCTTTTAAATCCTGCGCTGATTTTTTGTCAAACCACTCTGTATGGGTTTGAGGAAAATTCTGGATGTACTGAAATAGTAAAATGTCAGTTATGGCTGCTACTCGGGATTACTTTTTTTGCACAACATGACAGTTACATGAGTTTTTGCATTAGCACTAAAGATGCCGTTACAAATACACATAAGTAGCATAATGAGTCTCTCCAAACCCAAATGTTGATGCATACTGTTGCTTATGACTGTAAATCACAGGGTGACTTGTGTGTTTGCCCCCCCCCCAACAAGACTTGTGTCCTCTGTCCTTGTTTACATGTTATTCTGGTACATGTCATAGGAATAAATTAATATGGACTTCCTGTGGAACACCTTAGGTCTACCATTACCTGTGCCATATTGCCATATCCAAGCAACATGAATACATGCTCTAGAGTCCTTGTTGTTAGTCATAGTAGTGTGCGCCCTACTGAGAGCGGAGGTGGTGTTGTGATGTGTACTCCATCCAGCTGAATCCTCTTTTATTGCCTTGGCTGGAGGTCATTCCCCTCTCTTCTGAAATGACGTGATGTTACGCATCAATACTCGTTTACCTTTTCAGATCACGCTCAGTGACATGGAATGACTTTCAGCCAACACTTAACTAGTGACCCGTGATTGGCCATGACAGTATACTGTATACATCTTGTGTTGAACTGATTTTGTAAAGTGCCATTCTTGTCAATTTCTTATTTTGTTGAATGAAACCATTCAAATGTTACATTGCAGCTGATCAGTGTGATGAAGGAATTACTGAACCATCTCTGGAAAAAGGTCTGCCTCCTTAACTGAGTGAAAGTAAATGAAGCGAGTGCTGCTGTGCACACGAGGCCACTCTAATTGTGTTGTCTACCCTCGCTGTACTGTTCCTTCTCGGATGATTTGGTGCTTTACCTTGGATAGATCTTTCAAATAAAGAGGACTGACACCTCCTCCGTTTCCACTCATTCATTTAGACGGATCTCTTCATCTCTACTTCAGGAAACACATTAATTTTGGTTTAGATATCTTAGGTGCTGAATCTTATATTATAATTTTGGCTCGTGATAAATTAACTAGTAACGGTAACTAATAATCTGACCCCCGTCAGGAGCCTCAGTGGGCACCTATAAACTCTCACTGCCCTGTATCATCAGCTTTACATCAGTCATAGTGACACATACATACTGAAAAGTATAGATATCAAAACTGAACTAAACAAGACATGAAAGAAATAATGGGATTAATAATCCCAAACAACAGAAATAACTATGACGTTTAGATAATCCAATCGATTGTTTAAACTGAGCTTGGAACCTCAACATGTTTCTTTTGAATAACAGCTGCATTTAGTGCATGTCATCATAACCTTACATTAGTTTACCACTTTTAGTTTAGATTGTCAATGAAGACACCCAGGGGAGAGTCAGTTATGCGATTGGCTCTACATTCATTTAGACAAAGCAACAGCCAAGGAAAACAAATGTCTTGACAAAGATTTTGTGAACAAAAGTGATAAAAATGTTGAAATGATATTATAAGTTTATAGTTACTTTACATGCCTCCATCAGTATTTAATTACATCTTTAATCATGAGCACCTCCCCCACCCCTGTCTGTGAGACAGCTGGTGACTGTTCTCTGACTTCAGCCTTTGACCACGTGCACATCAGCCTCTTGAAATGGGATGGACTGTGCTTTATTTGTGCCTTCACAGCAAGGCACGCCACTTGGTGTGCGCAGGTATAAATTGGGAAATATTTCATGAACTTAACAAGAAATTTATTTAACCTTTTGGACTAACAACGCCGTCTGCCTGCACTAAAAGACACTACAGTCAAGCGTCAGGCTCTAGGGTGGAGAAAAGGTAGGTGAAAAACTTTTTTGCATACAGATGGAGAATGATGAATCACGAATACCCTGTAGGAAATAATTCATACAGCTTCATTAAGAAGTGAAACTGTGGGAGTATCACTTGGTTACCTTATAATAATGTAGTTAATTTCATAAAGCTCTGCCTAACAGCAACAGATGGATATATTATGCTTTACTAAAAGTAAAAAATAAAGGAATTACAGCTCTACCAGACACAATCTTTGGCAGAATAAGTTTAAAGTACTGGAACATGTTTACATGGTTCTACTGAAGAGAAAGATTTGAATACTATTTCCACATTTAATATAAAAATCTCTTGTAGCAAAGCTGTGGCGAAAAACACTATAAGCAGTTTTCCCTTGTTTTCTCTGAGCAGCAACCAACCAGTTCAGTGACAAATTAGTCAGAGAAAACAAGCAAACGCTCACAATGGAGAATAAATGATGAAAATGTCGAAAAATAATTTCAGCACTAGATTTTATACTACTGATTACTAGACTTATGAGGATGGTTTTAATTATGTCATGTTTCTTATGTGTGCTGCTATCTTACACCCATTAAATGGTTTTTGATAAAGTCGAGTCAAACTAAATAAGTCAATATGGCAACATGTAAAAAGATATGAAGATCTGCATTGTATCATTGTACTGTAAAGTTTATAAAGTTGTCTGAGCAGCATGCATCCTGTAAACCTCATAGAATAATTCGGTGACCTTTTCTACATTGTGAGGGCTGTGGTGTGACACTGTCTGGACATTAGTCCAGTGTCTAAACAGGCCTAACAAGCACAGTCATGTCCATCCATCACCTGTGTAAGTCTCAGGACGACAATGAACGTTCAGTCTGCCATCAACAAAGAGGTCTTCATCCCTCGTGATGAGCGGATGCTGGTGGCAGTGGAGGTGCGGAGGAGGAGGAGGAAGAGAATGTCCTTCCTGCCTACTGGAGCCAAAGGAGACTACACCACGTTCATCTGCATTTCAGGTTAAAATGGACTTTTAGACTTTCTTTATTTGGTGAACTAATGTTAAACGTGCAGCACTAAAAACATAAGGATCAGTAACATAAGTTCTGTTTGGCCAGTTCTCAATTTCATCTTGGAAGAAAGCGCCTCTGTGGTCAGTTGGAGGTTCTCTTACTGCCAGCTTTAATTCAGTGCAATGGCTGCATGTCATTCATTCTGTTAGCTGTCTGACAGTTCAAGTGTGGAATGAAACACAAACAGTGAAAAGTAAAGCAGAAGACAAATGACCTGAACTTATGAAGTAATTCATTTAAAACAGGGAAATAGAATTACTCTTTCATACTGATCATTTTAGAACTCATTTAACAGTTTTTGTTAATAGCATCAATTATACATTTGATTAATTACTTCATAGATAGATTTATAAATTCAATTCATTCATTCATTCATTCATTAACCATACTGCTTATCCCGAAGGGTCGCAGGGGGGGGCTGGAGCCAATCCCAGCTAACATTGGGCGAGAGGCAGGAAACACCCTGGACTGGTCGCCA
>JAVQJF010043480.1:0-14920 GCA_036023855.1 Gadopsis marmoratus | reverse complement strand
CCCCCGATCTCAAGGCAGGCCTGCACTGCCCCCTGTGGATAGCATAGAGCAGAGCACGGCTGCTGGAGTTGCCCCCACCATGATGTCACACCTGATCTATAATTTATAGATCAGGCCTCGGCTACTGAAATAGGTTGCCTCACCTCTCACAGCAGCAGGAGTCTGCAGATCCTGTTTTTTTTTGTTTTTTTTTCTTTCCCAAATTGTAAGGGAAAACTGATTGTCACTGAATGGACATTTTAATTTAATACAGGTTCTATTTTAATTGGGTGCTGTGCTTTTGAGATTCCCCTTCACCCGTCCTTTAGCAGGAGAATATCTTGTTCTGCCAAAGCTCTATTAACTCGTCTAATTTCTGCTGATTAATCCTGTATTTATACAAGGTCACACATTTATACTGTCACTCTATCTTGCCCTTTTCTGACGCGTGCACACACTTTTCAAACTTAAGTCTGCTGGTTCTGTCTCTAGGCACTCTACATGTTCCTGGCCCTGGCCATAACATGCGACGAATACTTTGTGACATCGCTAGAGAAGATCTGTGAGGTACGTGGGAGTTGTAGTCTTTCAGTGTTACAGCCACACAGGGCTGGTTTGTCTGTTTTAAACAACCCATCTTTGCTTTTTTTTTTGCTTTTTTTCTTCTGCAGAAACTGGATCTGAGTGAAGATGTTGCGGGAGCCACCTTCATGGCAGCTGGCAGCTCTGCACCAGAGCTGTTTGCATCTGTCATTGGTACACACCCACACCCACCCACACCCACAGTATGTGCATGCACTTAGACATTCCCAGATGGTTGGTGTAGCCGTTGATTCTGATTGGCTACCTCCCTGTGTGCAGGTGTCTTCATCACCCACGGTGATGTTGGGGTGGGGACCATCGTTGGCTCAGCAGTCTTCAACATCCTTTGTATCATTGGTGTTTGTGGGATCTTCGCTGGACAGGTGTGTATGTGTGTGTGTGTTGGAGGGAGTGACTTCCTGCTGCAACGGCATCGTTCTGTTTTATAGACTGCAGAGCAGCACATGTGTGGCTGAGGGGAAACAAAGCCATCTGCTTCGGTTAGTTTTTCTCAGAACTGGTTTTATTGGAATAAAGAAGTACACTTGGGAGACGTAAACGGATCATAAATCGGTGTTTCTTCTCTAAACTCTTCCTGTTGAGTAAAACTTGCATATTACGTGCGTTTGCTAATATCTTATGTATCCAAAATGCTTCAAAAATCTTTGAATATACACAGTTAAAATGAATGTCGGTACACTTTTCCCTTTTGAAATCTTAGGTGGTGATTTTGACCTGGTGGGCAGTTTTCAGGGATTCCTTCTACTACACCCTGTCTGTTTTGGCTTTGATTGCAGTAAGTTGGACAAGTTCCCCACATGCATTTATTAATGAATAAATAAGCTGCGATTTTCTTCTGTTCTAATCTAAGAGAAATGTTTCCCTTTTTTATTTCAGTTCATCTATGATGGGAAGATAGTTTGGTAAGTTACTCATCTAGTTGACCTGTAAATTTGTCTGTATTATAAAATGAGACAATTTAACACTGAAGGAAGAAACGACACCCTTCCTATTTTGACTGAAAAGTTTAATTTATAAGCAACAAAACAGACCACATGAATCCTTGAGACAACACTTGACAACTTTGCTGCTACAGCCTTAATTGGTCTGGTATGATCATTGGCATGTTGGCAAACTTTATAGATATTGCTGTGACTGACTTTGACTGTACACTACAGTTTACCATGATCCTGTAATTGTTCATGTCCACAGTGGTTCAGCAATTTTAGCGTAAGCCTGCAACATAAAATGTGGAAGAAATGGACGCTTCTGAATACTTATAGTTACAGTGCATTCAGTAATAGTTGTAGCAGGCATCTAGAAGACCTGGAAATACTCATATAAGCTACAATATCCTAGGTATCCTTTCTTTATTTTTAAGTGCCTAAATTTATTGTCATTATCTTTCATCCTGTATTTCTTTTACAGGTGGGAGAGTTTGGTGCTGGTGGTCATGTATGCTGGATACATTCTTGTCATGAAGTAAGTTCTGCACATTTTTTAAATCACTCTGTTCTTAATCAGTCAAGCGGACAAGCAGTGGTATTTCACTGAAGTAAATGCAGCAATACACGTTTAAAGTTTCTCGTTTGTGGATCTTTGACAATTATGCGAGATATCAAAATTTATATTCAATAAAAAATCAATTGATATAAAGATTTCTTTTAAATACTGCACACTGACAATTTCTGGTTTTTAAGTTAGTTTGATTTCAGCAGAACGTTTGAAAATCCTTATTTCAGATTTTATTTCATAAAACTGTTGTCCCCTAACACGTACCGGTACTTGACCCGATCGTATTTTAGTATTGTGGCCTTTTTTTTAAACTTGGGATTATAATGAAATGATCCGTAGGGGATTCTTTGTACTCAGTTGTCTGTGGTACATTTCATCTGATCACAATTTCTGGTTACAATCTGTCCCGACAACCTCATGTCTCCGGGCTCTTTTACTGTATCGGTCAACTTTCAGCTTGTGTGAGCAAATAGTTTGCATAAATTACAAACGCCATCTAGTGTATTACACCATATTTGTCTTTTAAAGTCCAAAGAGCATAATGCCAACCACATCGTCCTGTGCCGCTGTCTCTGTCCAGCTGGGTAATCTGTGTTACTCGGCAGCAGCCTGCTCTCTCCCTGCCATAAGAGTTTAATCTTTCTCCCTCTGCAGTGGCTAAGAGCACAGGCTTAACCAGATCACTCCTCTCTTTTCTCATTTGGAGGAAAGAAGTGCTTACTGTAGGATATGCTGTCATGTCTCCCCTCTCCCAAAATATGTGCTGACCATTTTGAGCTGTTCCAGTTAAAATGGAGTAGAGTGGGTTTTGTATGCCCCAATCAGTGCTCAGAGGTGACCTTCCAGTCCTCGGAAGCAATTCTTTTCTATGTTTAAATTTTTTTTTGTATCCCTCCTAACTAGCACACATGCTGCTTCTTATTGTAAAACAAATAACAGCATAAGGAAAATGTAAAGGGCTGGGGGGGAAATCACTTTTCTTAATGCTTTTGAATATTAAATCATGAGCATTTGTTGTTTGTCATTAGTCAAGTATTCTTTCTTTTCTATTCTAATGCAGAACAGCAATTTCTGCCTTTTTTTTTTTTTTTGTATAGCATAATGCTAATGCT
Source organism: Gadopsis marmoratus (assembly GCA_036023855.1). NCBI lineage: Eukaryota > Metazoa > Chordata > Actinopteri > Centrarchiformes > Percichthyidae > Gadopsis > Gadopsis marmoratus. The sequence goes on along the minus strand of JAVQJF010043480.1, from coordinate 11,732 downwards.
GACTTTGGGGAAAGTAGGCCACCTTAACTGTAAATTAATTCTGAGTAAATCTGGAGAGTAAATGGGTAAATTTAGCTAATTAATAGTATGCGTATATATTTCAAACAAGTTGGAGCCTTTCATCTGAAACTTGTTTATAAAATCTATTTGCAAATGTGACTCTTGACACTGAATGTCCCATCTTGTTTGTCTTTCCCTTTTTGGACTGAACTATTTCAGTACCTCTAATTTATGGATTATGTTCTGTCTGTTTACTAGATTCAACTCCAGCATGCAGAGATTTTTCATGGGGAAGGGGTCGAAGAAGAACGTGGCCAATGGCAACGCTGCAGCCAGCAGTGAGATGGAGGACGGTAATACTAGTTATGACTATGTGTGGGATGATGACCCGTCATCGCCTTTACTCTCAACAGGTAAGGTTAATCAGACAGGCTGTGTTCCCAAGACTCGTCTCTACCAACAAATTAATCGGATGTATGTTGAAATAAGATGGGGAAGGGTGGGGGTTCCTGGGCTTTAAATTGGAAATATGAGTGGATTTGATTCTCTGGAAGACTGTGGTTGTTTCCTTTTTGTTGGGGTCTATGGCTTGAACTCTTTTCTCCTTTTCTACTGAACAAATTTGAATTCCTTCAGCTTCTACTGTATTCTGAACTTTATTTAAAGCAGCATTTTGGGAAATATGCTAATTTGTTTCCTTGATGACGGCTAGTGGAGAAGATCCATAGCACACTCATATCTGCTTGCTAGCCTGGCATTTTCCAAAGGTAACGAAGAGCCAGGCTAAGAAATGGACAGCTGTAAAATCACATGTTCTTGTTCTTTTATTTAATTTTTAATAACTTAAAGAAGAGATGATGTTAATTATTGAACTTTAGAGGTGCTGGTAGATGGTTGTTTTCAGACAGAGCCAGGTTAGCCGTTTGTCCCCGTTACCAGTCTTAATGCTATGCTAAGCTAACCAGCTGCTGGCTGTAGATTCATATTCAGCATACAGAAGTGAGTGGTATCAGTTTTCGTAAGAAATTAACAAAAACCAAGAGAACATGTTGTAGCTTTTCAAGGGCTTGTAGGCAGATTGTTTCCTTTTGGACAGAGGCAGACTATCTCTTCCTCCCTGTTACCGCCTGGTGCTACAGCATGCTCAGCTAACTGGCTGCTGGCTTTATATGTGGCACACAGACATGAGTTATCTGGAAAGCAAATTAACACACTTCTCAAAATCAAACGATTCCTTTATGATTCTGCAGAACCACACTTTGCTAAATTTTCCAAAGATCAAGAAAACTTCAGTCCTTTGACCTCAGTGAACTGCACTACCTGGAAAGAAGGTTTGTCAAAACATTTGTGTTTTTTTTGTGGTAATTTTAGTCAGATGTTCCACAATTAATTTCCCCTGCCTGCTAAGTCCTTTTTCTGGGTGATAAGCAACTGCAGCTTATCTGAGCATACAGGGGGCACAAAATGAAATGCTGTTAAAAATGGGAACAGCATAATGAGGAAATTCTTTAATCTTTCTTTGGTAATGCCGTTTAATGTCGGGGGACTTTGTTGTCTTGGGTTTCAAACGGCAAAAATTAGCCTTTTTCTAAATAACATCTTTTTTTAATGTCAAGTTTGGGTGAGATTTCCTGGTAGCCACAGTCCTCCACTTCTTCCTTTCCTGCCTTTTTAACCTTTCAGAAGTGTCTAATCAGTGACATTTAACCCCTCAAAGATTTAACCCTTCCCACTTTGGCTGCATTAGTGTTAACATGCCTGTCTGTTTAGCCTTACTAAACTTACTCTTGCTTATTGTCAACAGTGTTGTGCTGCTGTGCGGCAATTCTTTCTGCTTGCATACTATTCTTCTGCCGGTCTCTGAGGCGTAGACAGACTCACTCCTGAAGTGGTAATGAATTTCACAAGAGGAAATGTTTATGCTGGCTCTGTTTACACAGTTAATTTATGTGCATTCTTGCATGCATAATAAGTCAAATTAAGGCCGAGTTAAACTAATAAGTGTACTGTAGAACTTTTTGATTCCCCATGCACTGCATCTTACAGCTGTGTTGTGCAGAGTGAATGAGTTATTATAGGGTGCCAATAAAACATTATAAAATATGTATTGTCAGAAGTGCTTGTCAGCCACCTGCATAACAGGTTGAGATTATCGGCTCAAAGCCAGAGGTTACATCTTTCATGTTACAGATTTTGAAATCAATTTTGGTTGAACCATAAATATTCACAACCAGTAGGCAAACTTCAAAGCTGCGCCAGGCAATTTGGAGAAGCTATTTGAAGTTCAGTGCCCAGATATCAAGTGATGTCCATAACTGCACACAACACACTCATGTTAACCCAGCTGGTGTGTGATGTTTTATACCAAAGGAGGGAGAAGGTTCAATGCTAGCGAGTTCAGGGGTGATTCCCTGAAGATTTTACACTCTTTTCCTTCATGACGTGAGGACAGAGTGAAGCAAAAGAAAAACCAACTCATTTGGGACTGTTAATCTGCAATTTATCAAACAGAGGATTGGTCCCATTGTAACTGAAAGCGCAAAAGAAGACTTTTAGCCGAGCAAGGTTTGTCTACAAACCTGTATAGATGATGTAGATATTTACATATACCCATTACATTCTGCTAATATTCGCAGACTTATGTGGACACTTAACACAGGTGATTATTTTTTTCGTCGCTGTCCACTGAAACTTATGCATCTTCAAATTTGGTTTTTGAATGTTTCAGATAACCAATAAAGTACTCGTTTTATGGGTTGAGATAATTCTTTGGATTATCTGAAAAATTTGTCACAAAGCTTACAGGACAGTGCCAACGTGCTATTAGTTGGCCCATTTGCAGCAAATTTGACTGAACACACAATTTGAGCTACTGGAATTAAAATGGTCCAAACCTACATATGGTGATCCCTTACATTTCGTTTCCTGGAAAGACGACACTTGCGTGTCCGCTTTCAAACAATCCTTCCAAGAATCACCTCTCTTGTCTCTGTTGAGACAACAAGCAGCATGAAGGCACCAACATCAATTTTCAGGTCACATAGGAGAATGAGGGAGTGGAGTGAAGGGAGGAATGATTTTCAGAGCTCCAACGTGCCGTTTAAGGGACATTTCTGATCTGAGGTTTTGATTATAGTCATTGAACTGTCTACACGGAGCCCACACTGATTTTTAGAGTAATGGGAATGGTGTATGTTGACACAAATCTTGCCTGGTGCAGCTTTAACTCTGGCATACTGACAATGTCTGTGGTTCAGTGTCCATTAATATTCCTTAGTAACTTACTCGGAGACTCTGTAGCAATGCGGACAACAAAACGCCACTAAACATTTATAGTATAGGTCTTAGGCTTTTATTTGCACTTTGTAAATGGTTAAATATGAACTTTATTTCACTGTCAGGAAGGTATCGGTACATGTACTTGAATGAAACAAAAAAAATTTGATATAAATTAAACTGCAATGCTTGTCTGAGGTAGGTTGATGCTCATTAAATTTGTTTTTTATATTCGTATGGTGTCCTACCACCTCTCAGTCAAGCCCAGCAAGGCTTACAGCCGTGGATCGGTGGTGATGGTAGACGAGATCATGAACGCCAGCCCTTCGAAGTTCAGGTTTCCAGAAGCTGGCCTCCGTGTCATGGTCACCAGCCATTTTGGACCCAAGACCCGTCTGCGCATGGCCAGTCGCCTCATCATTACAGAGGTACAGCGGGGCGTTGTTGCTCCAATAGGAGGCTTTAGCTGCTACTGCTATATGTTAAGAGTGCATACTTTTTCGAGCTTTGCGTTTGAGTTTAGTTTCAAATAAGTTTTTATGAGTCCCAAGAGTCTCTGATCTCACTCGCACAGTACACGCGTTTTTTCGTTCATGACTGCAGAGAGAAAATAAGAATATGGTGGTAGCACAGCGGTCCAAGTACCAGCGTGTCTGCTCATCTGCTCTTTGACTTAGTTTCTTTTTTCTGAAAGCGCCAGAAGTTGGTCCAAGCTGCAAATGGAGTGGAGACGCAAGTGATTGACGGGAAGGTTGAAATCGAGAATGGGACCGTGCCAGACGACAAACCCACCGAGGCAGAGGAAAACGACACAATCTCGCCATTTCGTCTTCCAAGTATGTGATTGATGTTACCCACTGGATGAGCGTGTGCAATTTGGAATTTTAGCCAAATTACAATATTTTAGGGGGTAAAAATTGTACAGCAATGTCACATCTTTGACATTTCAGACATATTTATAAATCTAGTTGACGTCCTCCCATGTTGGTAATTTTAAGAATTAACTTTCAGCTTCAGTAGTCGGTGATGTCCTCGCTCAATTTCGTCAGTGGCTCCATATTAAATACAATGAGAAATGTATGTTTTTGGCACTTAAAATAGACGGACGACAATATGTCTGCTTGAGAGTGACATTAGCAAACCAATTGCTGGAAAGAATTGATTCACATAATCGATGAGGGGAAATCAGATTTGATTGTACTTTTTTTAAAAGTGGGAAATGTGATCTGAACACTGACATGAGAGAGGCTACAGGTCATTTTGATCATGGTAATGTTCACAATAATTGAAATCAAAAATCCGCTTTTTGTGGCACCTTATTTTTTTATTTGGCGTTTGTTATCTGGCCAATACACTATTTTTTTTTTTTCACCACCAGAGTATTTAAAAGTAAACCTACTGTAAATGTATGTTGATCATTATCCATTGATCTCAAACCAGAGGAGGCTAATCTCTAACGTGCGTTTGTGCTGTAGGGAGTATCGGCAGCAAGTTGAAGTGGCTGCTTTCGTGGCCTCTGCTCCTGTTGCTGTTCTTGACCGTGCCGAACTGTGCCAAGCCTCGCTGGGAGAAATTCTTCATGGTCTCCTTCATCCTGTCCACCGTCTGGATTGCCGTCTTCTCCTACTTCATGGTCTGGATGGTGAGTGTAATATTTGTGTGGACAGCAGGAACTTAAATGCCTCACTCAGAAAATCTATTACGTTGCACCTTTTTTTTAGTATTTACTTTGACTTGAGCCTAGTAGTGCTGATGGATAAGTTAGTCAACATAAAGTGAATTCACATGGGCAATTATTAATCAACCATTCGGTTTCCAGCTTCTCAAATGTGAAGACTTGTGTTTTTTTTTATATAATTATAAATTGAATATCTTTTGGTTATTTGTAGTTATGGCAAGCAATGTGAAGTCTTCATCAGAGGCTCTATATAATTGCAGGTCATTTATTTTTATATTTTCAATTTATCATGAAAGCTGGCACTGTAAAACATTCTGCCCTTATTATGTGTGTACTGTAGGAGCAATGTAATTTAAACACCCTTCCAATAGAGGGTGAAAATAGGAACGTGGCCTTATGAAAGATTTTACTGGAAGCATTTGTGAAACTGAAAATGGTATTGGGCAATAAATAAAGTACTAGTGATTACAAATCAGAAGAGTCTAGTGTAAAAAGGTAATTGATACAGTAACATGCATTATCTTCATACAAGCCATGCATTTCCCAATAACACAAAGTCCAAAGATGGGGAAAACAACTTTCACAATCAAATCTTCAGACCATTGTTGTCTACAACAAAATCAGTCACTAACAAAAACATATGCTGTATAATACTGATTTCTGGAGAAATCAATAAATGCTAAATAATCCATCTTGCTTCATGTAGATGTAAGATTGTAATTCATTGAGCGATTTCCGCACGGCGGTTTATGCTAGTCTATAGCCACTCGAGATGAAACGTTATCAGTATACCCTATACAATTGTCTTTCATCAGTCTCTTAACCATCCTCTTGTAGATCCCTCTAGTGGATAAATGGCAGGAAAGAAATTACTAAACTATGCTGCTGCTCCCGGTGTTCCAAGCGTCGTCCTATCGCGCCATCCGTCACGTTTATACCGACATGATCCAACAAATAGTTGTTTTAACCAAAATACCAATTCCTGCTGAAGGTTTTCCTGCTCTTCCATGCAGCAGTCTATTGTTGCCAGGAGTAGCCTGGGAAATCAATCTGCTCATCACTCATAAAATGGTGAATGTAACAATGTTTGCTTAGTTACTGAACTGTGTCTGTTGCGGTTACTATTAACAACAGAATGTCCAACTGCTGATGGCAGAAGATGACATCTGCTTGGTTAATTATTTATTTTGTAGCTACGCTAAGTAACATTAAACATGGGTATTATTACCTCATACAGATAAAGAATGCTATTTCTGAGCTCTGACCTTCCGTATTTTCTCTCAGGTGACTATTATTGGGTACACTCTGGGAATCCCTGATGTCATCATGGGCATCACTTTCCTGGCAGCAGGCACCAGTGTCCCAGACTGCATAGCCAGTCTCATTGTGGCTCGGCAAGGTACATCGTTCCCTCAAACATTTTTAGATTCAGCAATTTAGCTGATTTATTACACAGTGGAGATGAATGATGATGTGGATATGCGGTTACATGGTACACATCTTATGCCACTAGACCAACTTCTTAGATTATATTAAACTTTGACAATTCCAGGTGGTTAGCCGGGTTTATTGGAATAAACAATTGATAAAACGTACAGACATCCGAATATGCGGTGCACTAACATACTTACAGAATAGTGTTACAGAAATGTGTCGTCTCCTACGTGCATAGAAAGATTTGAGCAATTTGGGCATGTACAGAGTACCACTGAAAACAAGAGAAAATAGTGCAAAGCTGTTTATAGATATGACCGTGCAGCCCTGCGTCACTGCCTTCCCAGCTGAATAAGGTTAGGGCCCTTGTGAATACCAGAAAGTGCAGAACAGCAAAATGTCAAACTTCAGTTGGAAATAAAGCGGCTTATTTGACCTAAATGTCGAGATGAAAAATTTAATGTCTCTGCTTAAAGTTGCAGTTGCTTTTCTGAAAACATTTTAATTTGGTTTTGTTGCAGGTTTGGGAGACATGGCAGTGTCCAACACTATTGGCAGTAATGTGTTTGATATTCTAGTGGGCCTGGGGGTTCCCTGGGCGATACAGACCATGTGTGTCAGCTATGGATCAGAGGTAATGAGTTGAGTTTACTGCACAGGAACTCAGCCTGTCATTTATGTACTATTGGTGTAAGAAACGACCAAAATCCAGTTGCTTTGAAGCAGTGCAGATGAATTGTTGATCTGTCGTCGTGTATTGCAGGTGATGATTAACAGCCGGGGCCTGGTGTACTCTGTGGTGCTTCTGCTGGGCTCTGTGGCCCTCACGGTGAGCAACAGTTAATGATGTTTACGCTACACTGGTGCCACATGCTGACCACTTCCAGGAAGATGACCTGGTTTACCGTGAACCGTACGTGTTCAAAGTAAAAAGCCACTAGTTTAATATACAGATAAATAACATCCCTGTTTTTGCTGCACTCCTCGCCGACTGATGCAATGTTACACAATAGTAACTGAACCAAGTTATGTAACAGGTTCATCGAAATGTTAAATTCTGTATTGTAAACACTGAGGTGCAGCGCAAGTAATATCTTTAGCTTCAGGTATTCAAAAATAAATTGGTATGAGACTCCTTCTGGATAAAATGCACTAAAAAGAGCTTTTTATTGCAATTCAGTTTGTCATAAAGTTGGGCACATTTTCTTAAACTTGTACTTTTTTACAACGTGACAAAGTGATCCATGGATTCTTACTTTTAGTTGGATTTTTGTTCATTTAAGATGGGATCTGTCTAAATCAATTTCTGCGGTAACTTCAGTTGGTTAAAAAAACCAAGCACTTGAGTTTCTGGAGCTCATCAGCAGCTAAACAAACACTCCATGTGTCTGTGACGTTCCAACAGAGCGGTAGTGTGCCAGCTACAGAAGCCTGGAAAGACAGACACACTGCTGTAGTGTAATCACTGATCAAAGGAGACGAATGCCTCTTGTGGATCAGTTTTAGATCACATTGGCATATTTTGTGTATTTGCTGTACAGTTAAGCTACACGGCATTCAGGGAAAAAGGCATACAAAGTCAATTGAAGTGAATAAATCACTGGGGTGCTGCCTTTCATCCTGCTGTTTTTGGTACATTTGATCACCTGTTTAAACTCAAACCACTACACATTAAGATTCAATCTGGAACGTACCGGAGCCTGCGCAAGCCGTTCTGATGTATTTGTATCTGTGCAGGTGCTGGGGATCCACCTGAATAAATGGAGGCTGGACGTGAAGCTGGGCTTATATGTCCTGGTCTTGTACGCCATCTTCCTCTGCTTCTCCGTCATGATAGAGTACAACGTCTTCACCTTTGTCAACCTGCCCATGTGCATGGAAGACTAATGCACAGCAGCATGCCTCGGATACCAAAACCTCAACGCTCTCATAGCAACTCCCAAAATCCTTTATTCAATAATACTGGACCTATCTGCAGACTAATTTTATTTTTTATTTTTTTCTCCCCTGCGCTCTCTGCCTTGTAATCCTTTTAGTCCCAAATATGAATCTCATTTCCTCAAGAGGCAGTACATGCTGTAAGAGTGGACTCCATTCTATGTCTCTAATTTGTCCTCTTGTCACACAGTGCCAGTCCTTAATGCCCATTATTTCGGGCACTGCCTGTTATTGCAGTAAAGTCTTTATTTCCTCTGTGCGCCTGTTGGCTTTCTATCCATCTAGCATGCCTTTTTAGATGTCGGGGGACCTCCAGAATCATAAGTGCCCCTGTTTGTTAGTGTTTTCACTGTTTTTCACACTGTAGATTTCCAAACACCATTTCCAAAGCCTTTTCACAACCAAACTAGGATCTGTGAAGAGAAAAGAAAAAGCCTATGACTCCAACCAAAACCCCCAACATGGAGAGAACTCTCCTTGAAGTCATTCCTAAAAGAATTACAATTACCCCAGCACCCAAAGAAAAACCTTTCCCTCTTGACTCCCTGGAGAAGGGCTTTGTCCTTGGCAGCTCCCCATCTCCAGTCTGGACCCGACTCCCCTGGCATGGCCTTTGGCATCAGGGAGCAGATCCTGTTAGCGCTTCACTTCACTCTCCCTCCGCAAGTCTTCTTAACCCTCATCTGCTTGATCTTTCTTTTCTTTTGTTTTTTTTTTTTAAAGAGACATTTTGTCAGGACACTGACATATGTGTCGATGTATCACAGTCCAGATCAGTTGACTGTGATGGTGTTATGCATATGCAGCACGGCACAATGTAAACTTGTAAACACTTTTGTTGATTTTGTATTTATTTTTTCAAAACAAGGTTTTGTTGAGTGACGCGTGGAGGAGAGCTTGTTGCAAATACAGGGCATTGCCTGTTTTTCACTGAAACAAATTGCACATGGAAATGCTTTTCTTGCTTTGCTGTAAAAAGATTTGACCACTCGGAGGGGTATCTGGCTGGTGGTGGTGGCGACTCCACTCCAGCGGTATTTCATTCAGTGATGGGTCAGTCCACTTTCCCCTCTGCACAACAAACAAAAACTGTCTCCAGATCTGTGGGATGCATCTGATTTTTGCCATCATCAGGTGACTTCTCATCTTGGGATGGCAGCAGAATGGAGGTGTTTGAGGAAATCATGCGAAGACGGTTCTCAACACTGACTGTCATAACACCCTCTGGCCAGTAGAGGGTACTGCAGCCCCTCTACCCAGAGCAAGGGTGCCAACTACAGCTGTTGGTTATCAGGGAAACTCAGAAGGACAACTCTAGAAGGTGGTGATGGTCTCTTGATTTTGAGTTACATGTAGATATTGCACTTTAACAGCCGTCCTCTCATTCTGAATCAACTAGTGCTTCCTTCTGTGCGTGTGTATTTTCAGTGTATATGTGACTGTGTGAGAGAAAACGGTGTGCGTGCGTGTGTGTGCGTGTGTGTGTGCGCGCTCAGTATGGGCCCACGCTACGTTTCTCACACCAGACTCTGGAACCTCGATAACACCATGAGCACACCCGCCTCTGTCTGCAGTGCATGCTGGGACACTGAACGCAGCTCCTCCACAGCACAGCAAAAGGCTGAGGGCTTCTGGGCAGTCTCCATGGAAACCGCCCGACCCACTTTACAAAAATCGGCAGCTACGAGCTACACTGCAATCCAGACATTTGACATGACGCAAAAATGCCTGTGAGGAGTCCACAAGTCGAGGCGCAGAGACTACAAACTGAAATGCGTGGTGGGAGTGTTAAGTGTTGAAAATATTCCTCTGCCACACTGTTGGCAGCAGGCACTTGTATATGCAATCTCAATTTAAAGAATTCTATGTGACAGAAGGCCCCTGCAAGGTTGCCATATAAAGACGGGGGATCCCGTGGAGATGTGACGTCGGTTTGTCTAGTACTACTTGATGTGAGCTCACAGGTGTGCCATTGCTGAGGAATGGAGCTGAAAGGATAGATGTTTTTGTAACTGTGGCTTGGAGGGAAGTCTGATTTTCCCCTCCTACACACCCCTCTTTTTTTTTTCTTCTTTCTCCACTCTTGTCCCCTCTTGCACAAGGGCATTAACTCTCCACCAACCCTAGCTTAGGAGCAGGGGGGGGGACAGAAGGGAACGCATGGATGAATGGATGGCTTTCCCGCACCGCCTTCGAGATGTTGTCACTTTTCAAAGCACCTGGATGAGAGCAGACTTTAAGGAATTTAAAAAATAAAAAAAGTTGGACCCCCTTAAGCTGCTGCTCTTCTCGGGGTTCAAACAGCTGTTTACTGGATTGAGGCGACCACACGGAGGGCCTACAGACTCCTCCACACACCCACGACATCCTTGTACACCACCCATCCTCCCATCAACCTTTTCAGTGGGTCTTCTTTCAGGACCTAACTTTTCTTTAAATGCTTTTTGTGGGGAGGCACATCTGTACTGTAATTGAGTTGAATCTGAATGTGCAGTGGTATGGTTTCTCCGGTGTGTGTGTGTGTTTTTGTTCTGTGTGGTCATGTCCTGGTTGCCAGGTTTGAGCGGTAACACGACAGCGGGGGGAAAAACACTCCCGTTTCTTGTCCTCCTCTCGACATGCAGCATACGCTCTCACCGGTTGTCTTGACTCGCATCTTTGTTACAAGCCACTTTTTTTGGGAGGGGAGTATTCAGATGCCATACTTGCCATAGCTCTGCATAAATCCAGATTGTATGGAAATCCTGTGTACCACTAAGTGCACACACTTTAAAAAAACATGCGTTTTGAAATGGCAATTGAACACGAGAAGACTGGTATGTATTTCTTGATTGAATGCGACCTGATGCACTGTGAGCTCAATGTGACGTGGGAGTGTTCGTCAAGAATAATGATTAAAAAATATATATATTTAATGTAAAGTTAGTTACTATAAAACATTACTGAGGACATCTGTATAACTTATATGAATGTATTGTCTTGCTATACCAACCAATGCATTTTACTGTAAAGCAATAATGTGAAGAAAAAAATAAAATGTCATAAGAATTCCTGTACATTTGTCTCATAAGTTCTTGGATTGTTCGTGAAATGCGTAAATTAAATGAAGCCATTTAATTTGTATCTGTTGCTTGTGCCGACTCCTTTTACCCTATATTTTGGATTAAATCAATGGTCGAAGTGCTGTACTCAAGTACAATATTAAAGTGCTTGTGAGTTTATCATTTGATGCCACTTTATACTTGTACTCAACTACATTTCAGAGGAAAATGTGTACATTTTACTCCGCTAAATGTATTCCACAGCTGTAGTTACTAGACACAGTTAAAATAAAAATTTTACATTAAACATTGTTCTGCAAAATGAGAACTTACTTTTTTTAAAGTACATTCTGCTGATAATACTT
>JAVQJF010043470.1:0-27984 GCA_036023855.1 Gadopsis marmoratus | reverse complement strand
GTGCGCGTGTGTGTCACAAGCTTTAACATAATTGCCTGCTGCTGTTGATTCCGCCGGCCTGGCGGTAACAACACTGCCTATGGTCATGCACAGCCATGATGCTCCACCCTCAGCAGCTCCAGTGTATTCATCGCCAATCTGCGGCTGATTTTAATGGCTCAGGGTTATAACAGTTCTCCCATTTAAAAAGTCAGCAGTTTGCTGTAAATTTCTAGTACATACAGTGGATGTGGAGTCATTGCTTGTGTTTGTTTGCTCATCTCGTTAATCATTAGACCTGGTGACTTGACAGCATTTGAACTTGTGAAAGGGTTGATCACCCCTGAGTCACAGGGCAAAAACCATCATTGCACTTAACAAATGTTGATTTCAACCTCTATGGCTTATCTGATTTTTGAGTCTAGGAAAGCACTTTGATATCAACAAATGTGGCATTTGAAACGGTGACAGCAAACACTCATCCTGACTCCCCCCCTCCCCTCCTGTCTCCAGGTCGGCCGTACCGTGGTAAACCCAGTGACATGTGGGCTCTTGGTGTGGTCCTGTTCACCATGCTGTATGGCCAGTTCCCCTTTTATGACAGCATACCTCAAGAGCTCTTCCGTAAGATCAAGGCTGCCGAGTACTCAATTCCAGAGTGAGTACTTGTACTTGAGTACTAGTACTTGTCCTGTTCATGTGACATTTGGTGGAGATTTATTCAAAGCTGTGGAATCGAACCACTCTTTCAAAAGCACACCATTTATACTGTTAGTTCTCTTTGCATTCTTTATTTCTTTTGCAACACAGAATTAAATAAACTAACAGCAGTTATACTGACGGCAATATTGCCAGATTTCTCCCTCAAACAAAAAGAATCATTGTTGATATGCTTTTACCAAATATATTTGCATACTCCAGCCTGGATTCAAATTTTTCATACTTCATTTGGGCCAGACGAAATGGCAGTATGATCTTTTAATAGTGGCTTTGTGAACTGTCCCTTCCTGTTCTCCTCCACCTCCTCACAGGGACGGCCGCGTGTCTGAGAACACGGTGTGCCTGATCCGAAAGCTGCTGGTGTTGGACCCACTGCAGAGGCTTACTGCAGGAGAGGTGCTGGAGTCTCTCAGTGCCATTATTGCCTCATGGTAACTGCTCCCTCTGCTGGATGTTTGAAAAAAATGCATGAAATGTATTGATTCTCAAGTCATGATTTTCTTGGAGAGCTGAGAAATAAATGTAATGAGTTACAAATTAATTTGTGTAAAATGTCTACCAGCAGCTGTGTAACGGGTTTTTAGAGATCGTAGGCTCTTGAATTGTCTGCATATACCAGTATCCTGTTACTCAGTGTTACACATAGGTCACTTCAAATTGACAAGCCTACTGTTGTTAACCATCATCATTGATGTGCTTTCCTAATCGCAGGCAGTCTGTATCATCGTTGAGTGGTCCTCTGCAAGTGGTGCCGGATATTGACGATCAGGTCCATCACTCCGAACACCTGCAAGAGGTAAATTATTGGAGAAACGTGACCTCACAAATCTGAATAAGGAACCTGCTGGATCCATCCAGAGTAGCTAAAATAGAGCTACTAAAGATAGAGAATACCAAGATATACTTAGAAGATGTTTGTTTATTTCAATCATCTCAGATGTTGCAGCACATTGAACGGAGTACATTTTCTTCCATCAGGCCAAGGTGATAGAAGAGTCCTCACAGTACGAGTTTGAGAACTACATGCGCCAGCAGCTGCTGTTGGCTGAAGAGAAGAACACTATCCATGAGGCCAAGAGCTTTCTCACCAAGCGCCAGTTTGGCAGCATCCCACCTGTAAGGCGGCTGGGCCACGACGCCCAGCCTGTCAACCCGCTAGATGCTGCCATCCTTGCACAACGTTTCCTCCGGAAGTAGTCCCCGACCAGCCATCTCAGCCTCTCTGACCTCCCCGGTGAGGACAGAGACCCGTGGAGTCCAGAGAGAACTGAGGAGGATTAGCCCCAAAACTGAACTCGCATACAGGAGGCCCAGCCCAAACCAGGGTGCAGAGGGCCCTATTCGCAGGTGGGATTTGGGCAAGCTAGGTGGAGCAGGCATGAGGAGGGCATTGGAACAAACTGCCAATTTAGAACTTCAGTTCTCATGTCTGGATCCTCCAGTGAAACATGGAAACCCCTGGAGGAATATCTGAACCAAAGGTTCCTTGCCCTCAGGTCACCCACAGTCAGATCTCACTGTGCAACCATCCTGATGGCACAGTCACACATGGGGTTAACACAAGGCTCTGCCTGGTGTGATAAAGAGAAGATTAACCCCATATTCCTCCTCCTCCTCTGAGATCTCCCTACTGTAACACTTAGCCCATCAACTCTGGATCCCCTGAGCAATACAGGACCAGAATCATGTAGCAACCCCTTCTCTTCCTAGTGGTTAATGGTATTGCCTCAAGTCAGATCACCTGATCAGATGTCACTTCTCGATACCCCCATTCCACCCTGCTCCTCTCACTCATCTTCCTCTGTACTGTTTCCTGTATTGAAAATGATCCAGACTGGTCCTGTCTGTAACTCTGACTTCAAATCAATCTACCTCTCTGTCTCTTCTCTGTTGGTAAACCATGCTCACTGTTCTGAGACAAGGGATTGTAACAATGGAGTCTTGATGCCACCAGTGACATAAAGCATTAATGTTTTCTGTCAGTGATAATGCTTTGAAACCTTTTCAGTGGTTTCAACAAATCTGAATAAGCTTTTTTCTCATATTTACCTTAATAAGTAGCATTTAATCCCTACCATTGGATTGAAGATACTGAATATCAAAGTATGTCTACACACACCCTTTGATATTTGCAGAATGCATTGTCTCTTGCTCATCCCTGTACAAATCTATTTTTAGCATCTAGGCAGCTAGTGTGAGGTACCTGGAAGTCACAAAGCCAAGAACTGAATGGGGATAAACTGTTGGATCCTCCCTGCCAAGGCATATTAACGGTAACGCTTCCTCAGTGCCATTATAGTAAAGATCAGGCACTGTAATGTTTCTATTGCCAAAAATCATGTCTTAAAATTTCTCTTAGCCAAGGAAACTGGTACCCACAGCCTCATTCAGAATCGAATGGCTTCCAGGTATTCCAACTTCCCTGTTTCTCCTCAGATCAGTTCACTCTGATCAGATCATGGGTGTTTTTCAGTATGAATGTGAACTGTCATTCTACGCTTTGATATGTCTGCAGTATCCATGAGTGTGTACGTGTGTTTGGGGCCAGGCAAAATAAGAGTCTGCAGAGCTGTCAACCGCTGACAGCCACAGACCCTTTTAAGCTATCCTCCAATCATTGTGTTGTGTTATCTGGCCTGCCTCAGTGGCAGACACTGTGAAAACCAGAGCAGGCTGTGCTACGATGGGGCTTCACTGAATGTTTTAGTGATTGTCATGGTTGCCATGAATACTTTGTTCAGATAAAAATAATTTCACATGCAGTATCTATCTATTGCCATTCTCAAGCCCTCTCTCTAGCTCAACTTGTACATGCTTGGATTATCTCACCTTGTAGGTTCTCAGAGGGACTAGCTGTTGGCTGGAAATCGATACTGTAATATTTCATAGAGAAATGAAAATACAGACTCATAGGTTTTAATTTTAGTTGCAGGGTCTTTTTGGCTATTGATGCATTTTTCTCTTTTATCAAAGGGTTTCTTCAAACCATGGCAAAGCTACTAACCAGTGACTGTTATGGCATCTGTACACTGCAACTTGCCTTTGCTTATTGGTACCTGCGTTAGGCTATCTAGACTTCTTCCTATTTATATTCAAACTGATTGCATGAACATAGGCTCTGGAATTTTTTTCAAATGTCTTTACTTCTTTTTTTTCCTTGTAATTTCATGTTGACTTATTTATTCACCCAAAACCCCCTCCCCCCACCCACCCCCACCCCACTGGGCCTTGTATCACAGACATTGATCTTAGTCATCAAAAAATGTCCTTTAAATGGAAATATCTTGGCGCAACTTATGCCAGTGAAGCTTTAAGACGTGTTGTTAACCAACAGTGGTTCTCATTTTGATCGTTTTCAGCCATTTTCATATAAGAGTAGCATCAGTTTTTCTTTTTTCTTTTGGATTCCTAAATCATTTTCTTGCCATTTTGCCACAACGTCTGTGGTCAACTTAAGCTACACTAATAACGAGACTGACTTTTGCATAGTTATATTTTTTACAGAAAAGTAAATGATAATCGTACATTATCTTGATTTATAGAAGGGTTTTTTGTAGTGTATTTTTTTTTTTCTTCTATTAACCCCAAAAATCCCCACACAAGGCTGCACTCTGGTCAGTATGTAAATATGTACCATCATGACTGCGCCAGTCATATTGTATGTAGTTCCACCCAGTGAGATACCAACTCTGTTTCAACACATGCCGATTGACGTGCATTATAGGCCACGTTGGCCATCGACCACCACATCCGGAGGCTAAAATAATATGTAAAGAGAGCTGTTCGGCTTTCTCCCACCTCAATGTGAATTCCATGGGTATACAGCAGTATTGTAGTAGTCTAGCTTCTTCATCAGAAAAGGGTGTTTCGTGAACACCGTAGCCGTTGCTGAATGCTGACATTAAGTGATCGTTTGTGGAAAGTGTCTTAAGCCATCTTCCGTGACGCCCAACTACAGATTAGTAACTACAGTTTCAATAAACCGTTTGATGTTTTTTTTCTGCCCCCACCCCTAATCAAGAAGTGTTTCACCTTCTAGCTAGTGGATTGTACCACATTCAATGTTTGTTTTACAGAGTTGTATTGGTAGACTGCAACGTGGACTGAAAAGCATGGAAATAGCGTGAGGTTAAACTCTGTGTAGAACATGTGACTGTTGCATGATTTTAAACTCAGAACAAACTCAAAACAGAGCAACTGATGGAGAATTTGAAGATAACTTGCTCCTTTGCGTCCTAAAGGAAACGAAGCAAAATAGATATACCCCTTAATTGGATGAGTAGTAAAGTGTTATTGTTAATTTTCAAAAGTCCAGTTTTTATGATGATTTTCACCCTGCTTCTAAAGTCGTAAGTCTTCAGTATATAACCAATACGTTGTTGACTGTTTCAACTGGAAACTTGGTGTAAGATATGAAATGTGGCGTACTTTTAACCCAATGGGATAATGTGTTGTAAGCTGCTTGGTCGGACATGGGCATCTAGATACAGAAAACTGCATAATTGTACAGATGAAAAACACGTTTGTATAAAAAACATATTTTTCTACATCAGATCTCTACATGCATGTCAGCAATAAACTTTGATATGGAAAAATTCCACTTGTTCATGTCTTATGTAGTCTGACGTGTCCTTTTATTGCCAATAGGTGGAGCACTTTCTTAAAAAGTGAAACTAAAGCCAACAGTAGGAGCAGTATAATGTTGGCACTTGTAGCACCTTATGGTGAATGTTCTTCTTTGTTGGCTTCCACATATTTCTCTGCCAGATGTGGACAATCCAATCTACAGCAAATGTTCAATTGTACAGTGCCAGCCATCTGTTTGTGCTTTTACATGATGTGGTCTCAGGCCTCAGAGGGTGAGACCTGTATGAAGCATGAATAGAATAATCGAGTCTCTGTGCATCTATACTGCTTCAGTCTTGCGGTGAGCTGGGTTTTGGACCAGACCGAGGTAGACAGGCTCAAACAGGAAGCCTCCTGCTTACTCTGACAGCACCGCGGGACCCTGTGGGCTACTCTGCTGATCCCCAACCGATTCACCTCAGGCCTTTAAACGCATACACACCCTCTTGAGCAGGGCATTAATTCCATTAGAAATCATGTCATGCCCGCCAAAAAAGACGCATGGAAATCTCATCATATGAAGGCCTGATGGACATATTGGATTAAATCTGTGATAATGGCATGTGCAAATGTTGCATGAACAGTCACTGCAGAATCACCGTTTGTGTCCTTTTTATACTTGCTGCTAAGCACCTACATGTAGGGACTACACATTTTACCAGGAAGATTTCAGAGTACAAAAGTGGCTCCCATTGAAGGGAATTAAATGTTAAGCCCACAATCACTGTGGCATCGAAGGACAAATTATGGGATTATGTGACCTTCTCATTATAGCTCAGTTTCAGTCGATAAGTAGTTACTAAAAGCAAAAATGCTGTGCTGATTCAAGCATAACAGACTTCTGAGTAACATTTCCCACCCTTCTGAGATCCTCACAAGAGCATATCAGTTTGGTCTCCTCTGGATTATTACACCCCTCTCCCAACACGTCAAGCTGGGTGGAAAAGTCTCAAGGGTCAAAGTTCCACAGATGCTTTGTCCCCATAAACTACAACCAGCTGGCCTTGAGGAGGTCCATCCAGGATTCATGTGTGTCTCAAACAAACGATTGTTCACTAAAGACTACATCAGACATCTGCGATGCTCCTGCTTAATTACCTTAGAGAGCATTACATATTCAGTTTCACTGGAAAAGAGCAGGCTTTATCCAGCTGGACATGGATGACAAAGGATAAACAGGGATCCACATTTCCAGATGTGTGTATCTATTAGTATTGTCATAGCTTTGTGAGTGTACTTTACTGGTAGCAGTGTATTTAATTGATAAGAATTTATTAGAACAAACTGATTGAAGTGCACATCTGTATCTGCTTTGTAGTTATTACTATTTGTGTTTATGTCTGTCTGCATGGGAATGCGTCTCCAGCTGTGGAGATTATGAGAGATTGTATATGTGCAAAGCTGACACTTTGTCGTGCTAGAAGGAAACTGGTTTTACAAAGTAGAAAGGGATCAACCTCAGAGAAGCATGAATGTACACTATTTGTCCTTCAGATTGTGACATTTAATAAAAGTTACATTTTATAAAAGGAAACATTTTGGCCAGATGGAGGTTCTATGGAAAGGGTTTCGGTGTCGGCAAAAACTCTAGGATTTATCCCGCGGGAACAATGAGTATATATTAAGAATACATTTTGTGTCAATCTGGTCAGTGGTTGTCAAGATATCCTGCTCCGGAGTTTTGGACAGATTGATCAAACAACAACCCAATAATTATCCTCAGCTCCAAATACTACTGGGACCAAAACCTAAATTTGTAAAGCTAATATCTAAGGGCTAAGAGGCAGAACACTGAACAAGCAAATTTGGTTCCAGTTGATACGTTTTAAGACTCGTGAAAGAGAAGAGAAGATGAGATTAGCAGCATTATGATTTGCACTTACAGACACGCTGAACTAAGTTCATTTTTATTGGCAAGCTGTCGTGGACGCAAAGCAGGCCTGAATAGAATGTGCATACGGACCCCATATGAGCAGCAAGGAGGGAAAACATCTGCTAAAGGTCTTTCTTTACTTATTTTAAGTTACTTAGTCTTTAGTCTTGCTGCTCATATTTGAGTGTTGTTAAAACAGATGGTTAAACAGAAGATCTGAAAATGACAAATGCAGTTACAGTATCATGAACCAGTTAGTGCGACCACAACAACAGAACGGTGTCCAGATATCCTCGTTTTATGCTTGTTTCCATTTACTTTGCTGTTCAGTTGATTGCAGTCACATGCGGCCATGTTCTCTTAAACTAATACTGAGTGACTTTGAAATCAGCGTTCATGTTCCATTATACCAGTGAAGGTTACACCTTCAATAAAACAGACGAGCTAACAAAACCACCAGTCCTCATATTCTTCCCACATTTAAGAATACAGCCCGATTCAGTAACAGACAGGGACTTTAAATGTGGTTGTAAAACTGGTGCCAGCAGAAGCAAAGACTTTGTTGTCGCACTGTACACGTGGTGTGCCCTACAGCAGTGATCAGAGAACTGCCAAAATCTAATACAGATCATTGTTTTCCTGTGATGAACTGGCTATTTCTCTCAGCCCATAGCCCTTATATTTTATATATCTTACAAGCGCTAATTAGCTTAGCTAGCATGAAGACCGGAGACAGGTGGAAACAGCTAGCCTAAACACCACAAAGCACATTCTGGAAAGGACAACAAGGTGCAATGTGTTAATTGGTGAGCTGTGAAAGTGTTGGTAGGTGTATTTCTTAAGTCTGGACAGAGCCGAGCTACCTGGTTCCCCCTGCTTCCCGTCGGCTGCATCCATGCGTTAGTTCACGATGGTCACCCCCCCGCTGCTAGTCTTGTCGTCACATCATAAAAAGCCTAAATTAGCTCCCTTTGCTATGTTACAAATTTCAAGCGGCCCTGTTAACAAGTGAAACCAGATACAAGTAAATGGTGTAGATATAGCTCCTGTTAAAAAGGAGTAGTTCAACATTTTACGGTGTGAGCGATAAGACTTGAAAGCGGCCTAAGCTAAGCTAATGGTCTCCTGACTCCAGATCCATACTTAATGCACAGACTTGAGATTGATGTGGATCTTCCCATCTAACTCTTGGAAAAGAAAGCGAATAAGTGTATTTCCCAAAATATAATATACTGCTTACTATTGTATTGTTCTGTTCTTAAGTACAGACTGAAGATTTTTCTCTGAAATACTGTACAATGTGGGTATGAATCTTACCAGAATGTTTTATTACTAAGCCCTCTTACTCATAATCATCTGAAACCCATCAGTGTGTAGCAGAAGACTGTTTTCAGCTGCTCTGTGACCTTGTCCTGTTTCTGCGAGAGAAACACCTGTTTCTTGTCTCTTTTAGGATGACATCTTGGGACATTCACACATTGTGCAATCAGTCTTCAGTGTGTTTGCGTTTGATGTGGTGCATGAGTGTTCTGATGGTCCGTGCATACTTTGCCTACACATGGCTTTATTTGGTGTTGAGAAATAGCATGCACTTGCATAAATCTCAAGGTTAAGACATTGAGAAGTTCCAGGCCAGCTGATGTTGGAGCATTAGGGAGTTAGAAAAGGAGGTTTTTGCCAACAGATTTTTATTTTATTTTTAAAGGTTCAAATACTTTTGTCTTTTTGAGCAAACTCACATCTAACTGAATTCCCTCTTCTTCTACGGCACCTTTCTTCACCTCTTCAACTCGTCCATCAGGAGCAAAGTGGGAAATCCAAAATGGTGCAAGAATGAGTGTGTCATTTTCAAACTGCCCGCTAACTCTGAACATCTGGTCCTACGGGGAGGAGGGCAACCCCGTCAATGGGAGCCCTTGTCTCCCCTGTCAACACCATGAGGACAGCCCGCCACAAGGTGAACAAGGAGGCGTGTGTGTTTTAAACGTGCGTGTTTGGACCAACGCTGTTCTTACTGGAATGATGTTTAACAGGCATCGTTAGGACTCACAAATTTGTGGAAGGAGCTACTGTGATGAATGGATGTTTTTCTTCAGTCTGCCCTCAAAATAGGCATTCTTGTAGACAAATCTACATTAATGTAGAAAACCTTCTTTTTATCACTTGGATTGCTTTCACGAGAATATACAGTGTATATGTATAAAAGAAATGCTCGCATTCCTTCTTTTTAGGTGTAATTCAGAGGTGATAGGACGTCAAAGCAGGCAAAGGCACCTGAAAAGACGAATTATTGAATGTACGCTGATGTCTCAGGCCAAGTCCTCCTTCAGTAATGTCAGACCACACAGCAATAAAAAGGCATTGAATTAATGATAATTAAAAGTCACATTTGGTGCAATAAACCAACAACAACATCGAGACATACATAGAGAGATTTCTCTCCTGATCATCAGGAGATCAGCTTAAACTAAAGCTATATTTCCTTGTATATGTCAAAATAATATAAACATGTTTAATTTAATTGTGTACCCCAAGTTAGACTGTGATATCTTAATGGAACCTCCAATGTGTGTCACTGTGCAATAATAATCCCTTATATAGACACAGCTATAAGAACCGTGGCGCAAGTGAAAGTTGCCTTTTTGATTTAACTGTTTATGTAGCTATTAACTATGTTGCAAAGGAAGGCTGAAATAAAATATAACAGAATTAATAAAAATAAAAAAAATGACCCGCCCATGCTTTCCCAAAAAATCCTACTACCTCCGTGCCTATGAATTTGAGATTACTTAAATAATGTTACTTAATTTTCTTAAAATGCTGGCAAACTGGCAATTTAATTGCTATTATTAACGTAAACCAGATTAAGTGGATTTGCATGTGATTCGGTTTGTTGGGACACAACTACACACACTCCTGTTTTAAAAATGTATTCCTGATCCTGTGGTTGTTTATTGCACCTGATGCATCTGGTTGCCCATTTATTGCTGCCACCTGTGTGTGAACTGGTGTTTGTTGAATGAAACTACTCAGCAACACTAGCTGAGTGATTTAAATAACCCTGGTGTCTGACATTAAGCACACTGAAGAAGAAATTCAGTCATCTGTGTACTTCAACCATTTTTCTGTACAGACTGTGCAGACCTTTCAGTTGCCTATACAATTAATTATATCACATGCTCAATCACGTATCAATTTTAAGAGCTTCATCACCCCAAATCATGTGCAGCGTGATTAAACGATAAACTCTTTGCGTCACACAAGCTCTTCTTCTTTGTGACTGTTAGACGTTGGGGTAGTAAAGAAATAATTTTCTTTAGCAGTACTCTGCTATTGTAATGGTTCAAAACCTTAGATACGCCACTCCCTGTGCTGCTAGATTTCCTGCTATAAAGAGCAAAATGTGATTACCTGTTTGGTTTTATCCAAATTCCAAATGCTGAAATATGACAGAATCAGGTCCTGGCCTCTGGGACCTTTTTTGTAGAGGAGGATTTTATTGTGCCATACAGTCCGGATGTCTGGCAGTCTTACCGTACCTGCCTTCCAACTGAGAAAGACTGAACAGAAAATGAATGTGCACAATCCCAAATACACTCAAACTCATGACAGTCCCACAGTGTTAGCTTGAGAAAAGAGTTGCTTGTCCATTGATGGTGATTACATCTCTCGCAGCTGTCCACAGTCAGAAGACAGAAAACTGCAGGAGCTCTGCTAATGTGTGCTGTGAAAAAAGCTCAGTCTGTCTGCACCTCTTTGTGTCTAATGATGTCTGGGCTCACACCACATTCTCTCTCACAGAAACATAAACAGCAGAGACACATTATTAAATCAGATACTGTACTTGCCTGATGGTAGCTGCTGCTGCAAGTGCAGAGAAGTTCGAGAGTGATGTTTCTATTTGGTTTGAATGGACACAAAGACCATATTGGGAAAATAAAGGTTCCATCTCACTGGAATTATTTACAGTGATACATAAAATCCTTAACCCCATTTGGATTATTATAGATTTAAATCAAGTTTCCCGGCCTCTGCTGTTAATTTTCTGTCAGTCGGTCAGTCGTCCCCTTTAGTCCAGACTGAAATATCTTGACAGCTACTGGACGGATTGCCATGAAATGTGGTACATACATTCATGCATGCAAATCTTCATAACTTAGTAGATCCCTTGACTTTTCATCTAGTGCCATCATCAGGTAAAGATTTTGTTTTGTCCGGTATTGTGGTTTATGTCTAAATACATGCATAATTAATGACATTCCCATCAGTCTCAGCTGTAATGTGTGTGTAATGCTAAATAGCAAATGGATGCTAACACGGTAAACTAAACTGGTTAACATGGTAAACATTATACCTGGTAACTATCAGCATGTCAGCATTGAAATTCTGAGCACGTTGACATAAGCACTGCTGTGTTTAAGTACAGCCTCACATGGTTATAAACTCTTCATCTTGGTATAGTTATGATTTAAAGCCATTATAATTTTGTTATTATAATCTGTGCTTTTTTATAGCAAATACTCGTCCTTGTATTTTTGTTCATGAAGCGTCTGCATTATAGAATACAATGTGAAATGTAATGTCAGGACCTTCTTGAAAATACATCTCGGGGTTTTTCCTGCAAACAACAAAATGTGTTCAAAATGTTAACATTTGAGGCCGATATAGACAACAGTGAGTGGATCAGAACACAGAGGATCTTTCATTCTTTAAGACAAAAAAGTAGAAGCAGTTCTGCTTGGCTCATAGTCTGACTTTTATCTGCTGCTTTCATCACCTTAAAAAAGTGCAGAACAACTCTTTTCCCTTCAACATCACAACATTTAGTCAGATGAACATTTTCAGGAGGCAATGAGTTTTGGCAGCAGCCGTGTGGGCGTTCAGCAGCTGAATCATTTACAGAAATCAAGTGATTTTACCTGACATGAGAATGTGGAGGCAAAGAAAGCCCACTAGCACTGCGCTAAGAAACCACAAGGGCTGTTTGCTCATCATTATGCCAGTAAAGATACCAGATTTACCAAAACATCCTCCTCCTCTTCTTTTTAAGTGCCTTCCACTCCTTCATCCGGTGTCTGCTGGTGGCAAACAGCCCTTGGATTTCCTATTTCCTTCAAACGCGAGCTTTGGTGTGGGCGGCTGAGACTCGTCTCTCTTTCTCTTTGTGTGCGCTGTAAATATTTTCTTCAATCAAAGAGTCCATAATTCAGAGCTCGGTCTGATCTCGGAGACACACATCAAAGCACAGGGTGAAGCAGATGGGTTAAGTGAGAAAGAGAGTTGGTGCACGTCTCTTCCGCTAAGTTTTTGTAGTAAGAACGACTTCAGTTCACAGATGAACAAATATGAATTACACCATATTGCATAGCAGTTCTAGACATGTACATAGTGCTTTAAAGACACACTGTGATTTTTTGTGAAAGATAAAGTAACAGTTTGTTAATTGTACAAAGGAAAAGCTACATTCATAAGTAATCAAACACACTGGGATACCTAATGACTGATTCCAGACAACCTTAGGAAATAAAGGGAAATGTGTCATTATCCTGTCATTGCCACTTGGAACTACAGTGCCCTCTCTTCACTAAAAGGTAACAGATCCTACAGGTGATATACAGTATCATACTTCAAACTGCATACGTACATGTGCTGTTCCTGTACTGACTTACCTGTCTGCAGCTAAAAATCTACAGCAGTAATTTGGAAAATGGCCAGCACTAATTTTGTTCGATACTTTTATTTTCAGCTGTTGGATTACAAACTAGTGTATTCTGAATGTGTGCACTGACAACAGCAACACACGTCCTTTTACTCTGTTGCACGAGAAAACAAATAAAGAATTGAACATCAAGAACAGAAAGCAAAAACCCACCTACAACAGTCAGGAGACAGGAGATCTTTTTCTCTTTTTTTTAACCTACTGTTTCTGTTTCTCTCTGAGCCATCACTCTTCCTGCAGAAAGCCAAATAGAGTCGGAGGTAGTCATTACAGGCTTCCCAGGGTAATGCTTGACTGACTGCTCAAGTCTATTCTCGCTCAGTGGGTTGCACAGCGGTTCTTATAGTAGACGCTGGGTGACAACCATTCGTATAGGGTGTGATTCTTGTGGCTGTGTCTTCTAACCCCAATGAGTCATGGGTGGAGTGCCACTTACTAAAAACCAAACCAGGATTTCCCAAGTGGGGCCAGGCACCCATGGAGAAGAAACAAGTCTGGACCAAACTCTGGCTACATGCTGGCCCACATGTGAATTCCCCAGGAGTTTGGTTTGGGATTGATCCCATCGGCTGTTGGTTTGCATTGCAGTTCCCTATATTTGTGTGCAGCTGTATGAGACAGGACTGAAGTCTTCAGAGGTCTGTCCTCAGCGCAGGATTACGTCCATGTTTGGAGGTGGTCTGTGTCCGCTACCTGGTTGTTCTTTTTCAGTAGACTGTTTGGGGTTTTGGCCATGTGGTTGCTGTCAGTCATCTTGGAGGTTTGGTTAGTTGAGGATCAGTCTGGCAGGTCATTTAGTCTCCAGGCAGTTAACAGTGGGTTTATGGGTTAACCAGACAGTTTCCTTGCAAGAGATCACTCGCCAAAATGTTTGAAAACCACTGGATTAATCTTAAACCATGTGTCGTATTTTAAAAGACTATGTGTTGTATGCCAAATATTAATCTGAAAGTAACCCGTAACTATAGCTGTCAAAAAATGAAGTGGAGTACAAAGTAGGCTTCCTCAAAATTGTACTTAAGTGCCATACTTTAGTAAATGTATTTGTATCTGAAGATGTTTTAAAATATGTTTCCTGTCAAACGTTGCTAACATCCCAGTTATGTTAACACCTCCCTTACATGCACCAAGCTGTGTTACATGTATTATTCATAAGAACCACATGCTGTTTCTGATGTTTGAAAAACAATTAGCATTTTGACATACATCGATTACAGCATGAATTACAGCGCACACAGGACGTGTATACTTTGGCTCTGTTAAAATTTAGGAAATTAAGACCTGCTCTTTTCATGCTTTTTTATAAATAGGCTCTGCCCTTGCATGTACACTCTTTTTAAAGATAGGAGTTGAAGAAATTCCTGACAGGCTATCATTTTCCCCTGAGAAAATGAATGTATTTAAAAAATGTGGCAGCAAAGCTATATCATTTTATTCTTTCTGGAAGTGTCCCACGGTGTTCTGTGCACAGTACACTGAAATAACATGGATAAAGAACAGTTTCAGAAGCCTGAATATTACACAGATAACATCTCTTCCTGTGTTAACTGAATTCAGATACCAAAAGAGCCATTTCAACTCTGGGAACACTTAAAACTCTGCAGTGCCCTTTTTGTTGCTGTTGTTGGTTCTTTTATGTTGTAATTATTAATTTTGATATCACACACTGACAATAGTCTCATACAATTACTGAGTAAGTGCATTCAACAAATCAGTGACTGGATGTCTACAATTTTCTCTATTTAGGTTAGTTATATTAAATTTCATCTTATTCCCATCTATATTACTCTTTTAAAATCCTATTTATGGATCCTGTTTTATATCGCCATGTGTTTCTCTTATGCCTTTTTATGCCTTACGTAAAGCACATGGAATGCCTTGTTGTTGAAAGGTACTATACAAATAAACTTGCCTTTCTTGGCCTTGATTGGTAAAGACCTGGAAGGCAGCAAGGAAACTGAAATTAATATATCTGAAGTCTCTCTCTCCACACAGTCATAATGAAACTTGGACCCCAATTTTAACACTAACTTCTCTTCCAGCGGTGGAAATGCTTGGCACGAAAGCCCAGATAAAATTTTTGCTGCAGTGTTCTTGTCGTAAATGATCCCACCGTACTGTAAAAAAGGCTTTAAGAGGTCCTGTTATTTATAAGGCTCCCACCGACCCCACTCCTCCTTCGCCTACACACTCGCCACCTCAGCAGCAGGTTGAGAGGCCTTTATTCCAAACACATGAACCATCAAGGAGGATCAGCAGGGATTCGGACAGCGGACGGGATAAGGAGAGATTCATAACCAGGGAGAGTGGTGAAGAGCAGATCGTTTCTGTATTGGTGTGCACATTTAAAGATATTTGCACAATAATATTGTATTTTATCTGCTTAACTGCTGCCCCTCTCAGTCAACATGTTTATATTCACAGAGCAAATGGGGTGCTGGCAAATTGGTTGATTTTATTTTTTCACCTCTGACAAGGTGTCAGCTGTGTTTATGCTCCAATATGTTTTAAAACCGGCACAACAGCCTGTGGTTTAGAGTTCAAGGCTTCAAGCTGTGTTTATTGTTCCCACTACACACTTGCATGCATCATCTCTCTCTCTCTCTCTCTCTCTCTCACACTGCCCCACTGTTTCCAGTGAATACTTTGTGAACATGTAATAGTTTATTTTCTCCACTCATATGTCCTGGGATGAACTCAGCAGTCGAGCTCTTCAGATTGCACGTCTGGCCTCGCTGAGTCCTCCTGGCTGAACATTACCCCCCCCATACTGTACTGTCCAACCAAACAGAGTCTCCCATTCTATTTCTGGATGATGAAAAATGGCACAGCGATGAGTCAACCTGGGCTAAGAATGCTGAAAATACACATTGGTGTTTGGCCCGAGAGCACTCCTTCGATTTTAAGTTTGTGTAAGAAATATGTTTGAGCAAATAAGGAGAACATTTGGAAGCTGAAAAGGCAACTGGAGTTTGAGAAATATCTACACATACTGCATTGACTGAAAGATCGTTTTTTAATCAATGCAGAAACCTAATCAGAGGAAACTGTTTGGTTTGGAGACCACATAGAGGAATGTTCAAGTTATAGCCATTATTGTTGGACGCTGAAGGCACATTTCGCTCCATCCATTTAATTTCCCGTTAATGTACTGGCTTCATCCTCATGTTACAGCTAATGCTGCGGCTCCTCAGATTGGATCCAGGAGATGTCTGGTCTGACAGCAAGTGGCATAGACAGTGAGAGAGGTGATCCATCTGGGGGGAATCATGCAGTCTTGCCCCGCTTGCTTTGTAGTCGGACGCCACAGCTGTAGCGCTGGAAATTTCATTCTCTGAGGAGAGGTTTATTACATTTTAACCAATTAAGCAAAAAAGGAGATGTCCTTGGATTGAATTTGGATGTTAAACATTAAACATACTTACAAACAGCTTGCAAGCTTATTTCTATCTATAAATATCCAGAAGACACAACAGGTCTTTGTGCAGCAGCCTTTGTAAGACCAAGCATTTTGGCTGTTTCCCAGATTCCCTGGTCATTCATTTCATCAGTGACAAGCATCGCACGATGCTATGGCCACATAAACACTGGGGGGCTTGAACAGGAAACTGATTTACGAAGTCTTGCCCGTTTGCTTTCTTCCAAGCATGCAGCCTCAATGTAAACACCCTGACACAGCACAAGCTGATTACAAGTGAGGCAGATGGTTTCCACTCCAAGGGAGTCATGTTTTTGCATTCTCCTGTCATGGGAGAGCTGACAAATGCAATGCACACATGCACACGCAGTGCATGTATGTAAGCACACACATCACACACACACACTGTCATACAGGCAGGGTTCACTTACTACACTCCCTGAGCTCTCAGGTGTTGATATATTCAGTGGGCTTTTAGGAAGCCTCTATTACAAAATAATGGCTGTGAAAAGCATTTAGCAGACGTTGTCATTGAGTTTTTGGCTGTTGGTGCTGTGCTGCATCTGCAGAGATCCCGATCCCCAGAGTTTTACCCTGAAGAAAATGTAGATTTCATAAAAAAACGCGGTTCAAATTTGAGCCTTGAAGATGAGTTTCTACATTGGATATCCCCATAAATATATGATCTTACTGTGACCTTTCTCTGTTACAGACATGTTATTATGCTGAGAACAAACAGTTCATGACTTCAGTAGTTCTACATTTTGAATGACAGTAATAAATTCTCAGCTATGCCTGGAGGAAGCCATGGCTTACAGTAAGAGGGTGCTTTGATATGGGTTGACTGTGCACAAAAAGATGAGATTTGCCCTGTGCATGTCAGTTCTTGCTCCAGCTCCTCATAGGGTAGAGTAAATCATTAAGTACTAGCTGCTCACTCGAAAGGTGTGAATGCGTGCACCATCAAGATGTTGACAGATGAACATTTTTGAGAGCTCCTTCACTATGTCACGCAGCCAGTGGCTTGCAACCAAACTAATTTCCTGCTGGTCTTTTGTGTCTGTTCGAAGAAAGGAAGGTCACACTTATCTGCAGGCTAAAGAGATTCACTGAGAACAGAGCGTGGAAGCACATCTGGTTCCCCAAACCCTCGGGTCTTCAAAACAGAACTCGTTCTGGCACAGTTGCAAGCTGCTCATTCACATTTTTGACACCATTTTGCTCCACCCACTGTGCGATGGTGTCAGAGTGCTTGTTTTCCACTGAAAAGCAGCTCAGCTTGTTATCACAAGTGTCAGTGTGTGTGGACTATATCTGCAGGGGTTGGTTCCGGTAAAGAGGTAAATGACCAGCAGGCCACAGTGGTGACCACAGTCCAGATGGATGTTGATTTAGTCAACCATGCATCAACAGTTCCCCACAGAGGGGGACTGCAGGTTGGAGGGACAGAGGAAAGGAAGTGCAATGGTGTTAAGCGATTACATGGGGCTTAAGCTTCTGGGGTGGGGTCAAACAGGAAGCAGATGCATGAGTGATTCAGAGGCCCAAAAGTGAGCGGTGCGTACCAACTGATGTGGGTGTGGACTGTTGTTAGTATTATGTTGTTGGTGGGTGTTAGTGTGCATCTGCATGTGCACATATGCCTCCTCCTTCCAATTTACACTACAAGAAAATCTCTAAAAAATCAAATATACTCAGCCTGAAGGCTTGAAAGGTGGCTCCGAAACACCCACAGGCTGCTCTTCTGCATTGGACAGCAGCAAGATTTCATATTAAATTGAATTTGATCAACTCATCTTTTGTCAGTTACTCAGTACGTTAGTATGTTTGTCAGGCAAAATCATCTTAAATTGTCTAGTTATCAGATTCAGAACTTATAATCTTGTAAATTATGATTCAATGAACTCATTAAATGACGTGGAAACATGGGTAGCTTTTTCTTCCAAGCCTGCTTTGTATTTGCCTTCAAATTCTCATGAACATGGCTGAGCATGAAGTACAGCAAACACTCTAAGGATTAAACAGCGAGGGATCAGAGTTGTGAAGAAAATAAACATGAACTAGCAACCTTTTGGCTGAATTTACTCCTGCAGCATGATCCACTTCTCTGCTGTTGGCCCAAACATTCAGTGTGCTTCAAAAAAGGCTTTACATTGATGATAAAATGAGCTTTGGAGCTTTGAAGAGGCGATAGCGTGACACAGAAGCAGTGTATATAGGTATATTGTGGAGAAACTATGTTGCAGAGTGTTTGGAACATGCTGAAAATATGGATGAAAGGCAAAGAAGAGGATTGTGCTGCAGGAATGGTTTGAGAAGGTGCTTTTGCTGTGACTCTTGGCTCATTATTCGGATTCATTGTAACAGTTGTGAATGCAAGCCAACTGCAGCTGACGCCCTCAGTGAAGGAGAGAGCCACAAACTTGTCAGAACCAACTTCAAGCCTACGGGCAGTGAGCATTTCAGTATTTCTTGTGGAGTATTCCTTTGTAAATCCTCAAAAATTGCTTTGTGTATGTTTGCAGAGGCACCAACTCATCCACCTACCTGCTCTCTCTCTCTCTCTCTCTCTCTCGGCCTCCTGGCCTGTTGGGTCCTGTCCTCAGAATGTGCAGTCAAGTAAATCTGACTTTCAGCAGTGTTCACTTGCAACCTGGCTCAGCTGTGCGGTCCCCATCGGCAGCTGTGTGTGCAACCGTGTTATTATCTCGATTACACTCCTCCAGCACACTCCTCCAGGCTCCACCTTAATGAGAGGGAGAGACAAAAAGACAGCATCTAATGGCTCTGGCCTGCATCACTGGACACACATATTGTACAGACACACATTTCGGCACACATAAATACAGTATATATATATGTGTGTGTGTGTAAATGGTATACCCATGCATAAACTGAGATGTATATTGCCACGCCTAGGGTTTACACTGCTGATAAAGTCAAGACACAAATTCACAAAACACACACTTGCATTTTCTTTTTTCTTTTTTTTTGTCTTCGTGTTGCAAGAAATGTGTGGCTCGTACAGCCCGCTGCATCTGGCATCTTCAAATTCACAGCAGCCCAGTCAGTGTTAGAACCTTCACTAAGGGAAAAACATCAATGGGAACACATTGTTTGTTGACATATTACTGATGCCAGTTTCTATGTGATTATGCGCAGGCTTTTGAGAGTGCTGTGCTCCCCACGTTGTACAATTGCTTGTGGTTTACAGCAAACAAAACAAAAATACAGACGTCCTGCCCCACATTTTTGCTTGATGTTTCACTTCAACTTGCTCTCAGCAGTCATAAATACCAGTGAGGGCTTGTATTTTTAGTTCGCGTCTGTGGGATAGTTCAAGCTCAGTTCTAAAAAGCCAATGTGTGTGTGTTTGTGTGTGTGTATACACTGCATACAAGGATTGGAGTGTCTGTTTTTATAAAGGGGATGGCTGTGAGGCCGTGCATCCTTTGGGAAAATTGTGGTTCCAGGGTGTATATTATGGAGGCTCTGGCTCACAGGGGAAGGGGCTGTGTGGATTTATTTGCCACCTGATTGGCAGGTTGAGTCCCAGGAGGGTGCGTATTGGCCAGAGAGCGATGCTGGCAGGGTGAATGAAGAGCATAGAAATGTTGTCTGTTTTCACAGCTAGAGACATTTTAAAATCTCACTTTCCTTCTGTGATAGCTCGCTTCAAAATGAACTCATTGACCTGTTTGTGCACAGTTATGCAAAAGAAAAAAAATCAATGTCCCTCTCTTTCTGCAAGAAAAGCAGAAGCTATCAATAGAGGTCTGTTTGTGCCATTAGCTCTGCATCATCATAAGACATTCACAGCTAAAAAGACTTTTGCCAGAATCAATCGATGACATGCTTACGTGGTTTCAGGCCAGCGCCTCGAAGAGGGTCATCTCACTTAAACAAGTAACAATTTCCTTCCAACTAACATCCTTTTGTGATAACGTTAGATAAAGTACGGTTGTCCGAGATTGAAAGCCTGCATGACAGCATGATTGGTTCCTGTTTAGGTCCACTAACCATCCTACCATCGACCTACATCCATACTTTAAAATGAGTGAAAGTAGCCAATAAAATCAAATGAAAGCTACAGTAACAGGAGCTTTATACTGTATAATATTATATCATACTAAGGGACAATATGATACTTTAGTGACTGGCTTCATGTTGCAAATATATAGTGTTACTGTCAGTAAGGTATTTGAATTTCATGTGGTTTAAAGATGTTTTAGTATGTACAGCATGGGGTTATTTGCAGTCTTAAGTTGCATTTCATTAAAAAAGATCATAAAAACAAAAGAAAATTGTGTTATTGGTGCAACATGCAGTTGCAACATTTGGATTAGCTGCTTTATTGGTACAAATGCTTAGCAGATGTGTAATAAATGTGTTAACACCTAATTTATAACAAAAAAGAATTGGTGAAACATGTGTAGGATGGTCCTTTTCAATAGTTTAACATTCATAAACAATTTTTGAAGCATTTTACGTGTTATTTGCTAACATCAACAAATCATTGCCATATTCATAAAGATGTGAGAAGCTTCTAAACTGTCTTTTCTTTTCTTTTTCAGAAGTGTCCATTGTGGACCAGAAACAGTATTTGAAACAGGCTGCAATTGCAGTCTTGTAAATTGGCCCGAATTGTTTATGCGTAAACCAGATTGAAAAGCCCTGCGGCACCTACACTGCAGTTTGTAGCTTCCAACCCACAACATGTGTGGTATTCAACAGTGTTCTGGTGCCGGGACATCAGTGGGGACAGGGGGGCGAGGGCTTGTACAAAGTGAAAATGCAGTGTTTTGTGGAAAGCTGTGTCTAAATTATTTTTCACCTTTGAGAGTTTGGTCCATTTTCAACCACCTAATCCTGTGTATATGTGACAACATATTGTTAATCTTACACTTAGAAGAAGAATTTGCGTGTGTGTCATGCTAATGATGAACTCCCTGTGCGATCCAATGTTGCATGAAGTTATTTAATTTAAGGCACAACATGTCAAAGGTCAGCAGAGAAATCTGAGCTCTTGTCCATTTGACCTTTTGTCACCATTTTCTTGCCTTGGCAGTTGTTACACACACATTTGTCTTTGTGTTTTTATTTCTCTTAAGAATCCATCCGTCAAAGTGGTAAGTGTCTGTGTCGTGAAGCTGAAGTTAACAAAGAGGCAATGCGGGACTGGAGGCCAGGTCGAGGGTGGGGGCCAGGTTACGAATGGTAGGCGGGGGTCAAAGAAGCTAAATATTCTGAACGTGGTGGACAAACAATGACACTGTCACTGTGACAGTCAACAGCTGCACCCTCTTTTCCTCCATATCTCTGTGTCTCTATCTATCACTGTATGTGTGTGTGTGTGTGTGTGTGTGTGTGTGTGTGTGTGTGTGTGTGTGTGTGTGTGTGTGTGTGTGTGTGTGCAGGAGGGACAAGCGAACTGGCTCCAGCTTGCTCTGGGACTGATGCCTTTATCAAACCATAATCACTGCTCTTGCCGTTTTAAGTGTCAGCCTCCAATTTGATAGTGTGTAAGCGTTAGTGGCCGTGGTTGCGCCCCATAATATTCTCTGGTGTTCTGTAAAAACAGCTGTAATCTTCAAACGTGCCCGGCTGCAATTTTCCTGTCTTGCCAACTTTTCACTTCTGCGACGTCCAACAGCGCTACTGAGAAGTGTCGCGTGTCATATGAAATGTCAAAAAAAAGAGAGAGTTCTGCAAAAGTTCTGAATGCTTTTTAGTTCAAGTGTTTTATATCTTTCCCTTTAGTCACTTTCTACGCCTTAATAAGGAGAACATATGTCATCCTTGACGACCACACAAAGCCAACACTCCTTTTAACATAATGGTCCATTGTTGTAATGTGTATACGTACAATGTTTTATATTTGTCATGGTTTTTATTTATGATTTGAAAAAGTATAACTAATGGAATTTGAACAACACCAGTGTTTTTGCTCTCTGTCTGAAAATGGAAACTAGTGTTTCGGTGGCCGAGCGTCACCAATGGAGTTTCGGGAAATGTTATATAGGCAGCCATAAACACAGTGCAACATTGTTCATGCTTATTTTTGGGTATATACTTAGCATATTTTACAGTTGCCTGTAAAAGAAAGCCCGTCATTATGCCTCATGTGTAAACAGAAGGGGATTTTTGGCGTTGCTAGGAGTGGTGCTGCTAGCAGAAGTGGCCAGAGGTGGAAATAATTATTCATTATCTTGGACTGCAACTGACCGCTTTTCTGTCTGCTGGATGTGACTCTCTGTGCTCTAGGCAGGCTGACAGTGAGTTAATGTGACTGGCTGTTAATAAACCTGTTGTGTGGGTTTATAGAGGAATCCACTGCAGGGCTTTTGCGTTTTATCCTCTATATCCAACACATCAGGCCTGTTGGGGGGATGTTGGGTCAGTCGCATAGTTTCCACGTATGTACTTGCATGCACACAAAGGGCTATTCTTAAATATGCAAAGTTAGACGGGTTTGTAAAAGAGCCGCTTCACTTGTGGCCTCCTGCATCGTTGTAATGTAATGTTGTTCAGATGTGCTCAGCTTCGGCAACAGAAACACTGGAAGTGGAACGTGAGTCCTCTTTAGAATCAACATGTGCACTTATATATGTTGCATTCATCCTTCACTACATTTAACAAGACTAAGTGGGGATGCAGATTAAAAACAGGCCTGCGTTAAAACAATGCAAGGGACTGTGCTAGCTGGGGCACGTACAGGCGAGACAATGAAATAAGATCCAGGAAGTTTGAGTAACAGATTAATGTGTTTAAAGACTTATCAGGAGCCAAAACACTGCACAATCATTTTTAATACTCATAGACAGGATTGTACAACTCTGGAAAGATATCACGCTTGCAACTATTTTATCTTTCGTCATGACGATTGCGAGGTAATTGGTAGGGATACAGCGTTCTGTCACAAAGTCATCTGCCAGGAATGTGCACTGGCATGTATTGCATGCAGCTGACCAAAGCAGCATCTTCTTGGATGATGGAGCGTTGTGCTGCAGCAAAGGTTAAGCCTGGTTTCACTTTTGTTGCCGGACGTCCCTGTGTTGGCATCCCTTTTATTTTTTCTCAAAATACAGTCCTTGATTTTAATAACAAATCCTTACTTCCATGTGAGGAATGAATAGTTATTTTGTTCTTTATGTATTGTCTAGCATCATCATTATTATACATAATTTCAGTCTTTCAGTTTAGCTTTTTAGCATGTCTGCACCAAATTGCACTGTAATCCATCTAACAGCTAGTGAGACATTTCACACTTAACCACAAATATTAACCATCTAATAGTTGTTAAGATATTCAGTCTGGACCAAAGTGGTGGCCCGACTAAGCGTCCACCTAACATTGCCATCCCTAGAGCCACAGCGCTAGCACGCCTAAAAAATGGCTGACAAGTGCATTGGTAGAGGCTTACATTCATACATTATCAATACCACAAGAACGTAATACTAGAGGATAAGAGCACACGACTGCAGACTGTCAGAAATGATTCATCTTTATGTGTGCTGCAATTGATTCTCATGATAATGAAGACTTGACATGGTCTCCTATTTTGTGAGGAATGCTCAGCATTTGAAATAAATGAAACCTCACACCTTTGATTTAATTTAATAGCAGCTAACTTGACACCAAGATCATCATCACGATAAGCTGAGCAGGAGGAATGTGAGAGGTTCAGCTAAAGTGCTTGGATCCTCCTGGCTTTTGGCAGCTCACTGTCATGGCTGAGAAGAAAAAGTGGAAGAGTTGGAGAGGAGGTAGGGAGGAGGGGAACCTCGACGAGTTGCCACGGTGTTGAGATGTTTATGTAATCTTCTCCTCGA
Source organism: Gadopsis marmoratus (assembly GCA_036023855.1). Classification (NCBI taxonomy): domain Eukaryota; kingdom Metazoa; phylum Chordata; class Actinopteri; order Centrarchiformes; family Percichthyidae; genus Gadopsis; species Gadopsis marmoratus. The sequence continues at coordinate 3,817 of JAVQJF010043470.1, read as the reverse complement.
CTTTTGCAATGCCTCCGTTCCTCCTCCACTCCTTTAATCTCTTTAAACGCTGTCTGTGTGGAGTGACAGAGAGTGGGGTGGGGGCGAGGGTGAACACTAGGGCCTTATCCTTGCCCTAGAGAACGCTACCTGCTCTGTGGATGGACTGCCTCTATGAAACCCTGGGTCCATTTCCGGCCTAATACCAAACAGCCCTCTCTCTAAATCTCCTTTCTGTTCAGCGCACTGCAGGGATGTGCCAGAACTGATGTATTTCCTTGACATGTATCCAAAAGCTTAGATTTTGGACAATATGATGTAATGCACTATCACTTCTTGTGTCCACATGAGTTTTTCATTTGAAGATCACTTTTGGTGAACTTTGATCTGCGCGTAGTTGACCATTAGCATGTTGTGATACTGTCCAAAATGAAGGAAGCCATTGTAGCTGATTAGCTCATTATCTATGGGATGTTTAAACTGCTCCACAAAGGAACAAAGGTTTGCAGACAAGTTCCAAGACAGGAGTCAATAGTACAAAAGCATCGGAATAAACTGGTGAAGTTATCTTTATTACATTGTTTCTGGAAAGAAATGTTGCTTTTGAATTTTCAAAGTCTTGAACACCACAATCAAAATTCAACTCAACTCCATAATCTAGGGACTATATGGCTGGTAGCACAATGCTCAGGGGCCATTATCTCTAAACCTGAGCACATAGACCAAAACCACAAGAAAATACATGTTTGTGGTAATTTGGGTGAACCTTTTTTAAACTTGATATTAAGGAGGATGGACGCTACTGCAAGGATTTCACTGAGTCACTCAGTGCGTTCAGTGTACAGTATGTGCTTGCACGTCTCTTTACATGTGTGCTAGTCCGTTTCTGTGTGCCTACACATGTTCATGTGATTTATCATTTATGCATGCAGAGGGAGTGGAAAATCACAGCAGGAAGGCGACCAGACTGATCACAAAACAAGCCCCGTGCACAGGAGCTCGCTGCTCTGGGATCCCATCTCTCCCATAAAGAATCTACTACTGGCAGATGCCTCCAATGTGTTTTTTTTTTCGGGGGGGGCACCAGGGGCCAGAGACAGAGACATGTTGTTTCATGCACTGGAAAGAGGGTGCGGAGACTACCTGGAGATAAAGACCTAGGCAGCATCCATCTACAGATTTGCCATGGACGTTTTAATGAGCAGTTTGTGAATGCCAAAGTGTTTGTACTTTGACAAGCCTGATGGCATGTTGACAACCTACATCAAAAAATCCTTTGTCTTCACTCATTCTGTCCATTTTCCCATGTTATTTCTTCACCAACTTTGCCACTTGACGTAAGTCCTTAGAAACATGTGTTTGTAGTTTGATATCCCAATATGTTTTTGATTCGAGAAAGAACAATGCTAATTCTGTCAGGGCGCCCTACTAGGATATTAATTTCAGTGTTCGCTGCACAGATGACTCATGTATGGGTGGTGGGGTTTTTTTCTTAATCTCCCTGAGGTTGTACAAGGAAGACAACGCTTTAATTATTATTCTTCCATGTCAATTATCAGATTATTGGCTTTCTTGAGTAAAACTAAAATAAAATCACCACTTTCCTCTTAGTGTGTGCACTTTGAGAATGTTGTCTAAAGTGCAAACAACATAAGCGTTTCTTTGTTTGATTTGCTTTGCTTTGTGCTTTCTGCCCAGTCAACCTAAGCCTTAGGTTAGAGGTTTCCATGCGCAGTTCATTCATGCCGCCTCCCTACGGTGCAGATCGCCAACAAAGGCTCTGTGTGGCAACCTTTGGAAAATGAGTGGGTGAGGCGACTCTCTCATGAAACACAAATATTAATCTAAGTTAAAGACGGTAGTTAGCCTTTGTTTCCATGAAACCTGTTTGTAGCGTATCGCCTCGCTTTGACCCAGCGGTGGGCTTTGTGAACGAGTGCTATCTTGTTTAAATCCCCCCCCCCCCTTCCGTCTCCATGCACACACACACACGGTTTGTTTCATCCACCCTCACCTGCAGACAGACCCTCCCGGACACCAGCCGCTGTTACCGCCTCCGCAAAACACCTTATCATGATATACTGTGTGTTTACGTTGAACACCACGCTGGCATGCTCAGGTTTGTCTAACAAGATCCAGGAAAAGTCAGCCTTGAAAGTCATAGGTGCCCTGTAATTAGACCGCTCTAATTTCTCTTTAAGCCTCATTTTCACCTCCTCTCTCTTGCATGCATTTTCTTCTTTTCTTCCTTCCCCTTTCTCTCTTCATCATCCTACCCCTAACTTATCCACCCTCCTCAGAACAACCCAGTGCTGGAGTATAAATCTGCCCCAGGGACAGGTGGACATCTGCCAGCCATGAGGAGACCCAGGCAGGAATGTGATCGCTGATGCAGCTCGGAGAAACATTGAAATCCTGGCACTAAAGGCACCCGGCTTTTCCCAAAACCCCTGCTCCAGCCCCATACACCTCCTCTTCATTGATTGAGTTGACAAGGAGGGAAATTGGAGAGCCCTCTGCCATCCTTTTTTGTTTGTGTGTTGGCATCCAGGATTTTAGTTTTTTTTTAATGAGGGGATAGGAAAAAGCAGACATTTGAGAAAGAGGCAGTGGGAGGATGTTTGATTAGGAGTGATGAGCCTGAAAGCCCAATGGGAGCAATACGCAATGCAATTTGAACCGGAGTGAGTCTATCGTCAGATTTTGTTGCCGCTCACGTGGAGGCCACTCAGTTTAGGGAGCGGGTTAATGAGTGAAATATGTGGGATCGAGACCAGGCTGTTCTTTCAAGCCCCAGCAGGGTGTAGCTCTGCTCTCACATTGACCCTTTGGAATAATAAAATTAACTCTTGATTTCACTGCTCTCAGCTTTTCTTCCCTACTTTCCCATGAAGAGTAGGGGTAACGCTAATGAAAAATGTCAATATGCCCTTCTGAGCATATGGCTTTGATAAAATTTGGTCAAGATGGAGCATGGTGGCCGCGAATATTTACAGCTGGGATACAGCTCTTACAGCTGAGGAAACGTTGGTAGCAAAGCCGGTTGATGACAAACACTAGCTTGAGTGCGTGCTGTGAACTCAAATGTATGCGACATATAAGACAACGTCAATGTCAGTGTTGCCTCAGTTTTTATTTTTATGTAGCTCGCAGCTGACAGCAATTAGAATATCCCTACAGCATGGGAATTGACATATTATTGTGATTATATGTTTAGCATGTTTTGTGTGAGGCTGCTTTCACCAAAACCATACAGCCTTCTCATTATAGCTGCACACTGCAGCTCTGGGTAGAACGTGACTGCAGTAATGAGCTTCAAATGGAGTGAAAATATTAACCAATGCCTCTACATATATATATATATATATATATATATAAAAGTCTGGCCCACACGTTGTCTGCTACACTTATTCCTTTTCTTGCCAAGAGTTAAATGAGAAGATCAATACCAACCTCCCATCTTTCCAGCAGATCTAGGGCTACAGCCAGTTAGCCTAGCTTAGCATAAAGACGTGAAACAGCCTTTTTGCAAAGTGAAACTAACTGGCACTGGGTTTATTTTTAGCAAACTGATGTGAGAGTGGTTTCAGTTCTCTCATCTAACTCTTGGAAAGACAGCGAATAAGCGTCTTTCCAAAAGCGTCAAACCTACGAAGCAGCTCACTTGTTGTGGAAACATCAGTTACACATTCGCCACATTGTTTCTTTGTTGTTGGTGTTTTTCTGTCCCACTCGACTGTTCATGGAAAAAACTTGAGCTAATTTGATTGGAGTTGCTTTCGCCCTGTTTCCTTAACCCCCGGGGGGGGGGGGGGGGCGGGGGGGGGGGGGGGGGGGG
>JAVQJF010043464.1:0-10626 GCA_036023855.1 Gadopsis marmoratus | reverse complement strand
TAATCTGCTGTTGTGGTGAACATTTTAGTCAAAACAACATCTGCCTCTAACCTCACTTCCCACTTGTCTCACCTTTCTCTGTCTCCAGATTCTTACACATCCCCCTATCTTTCATGGCCACTCTGTCTCTCCAGCCCTTGGTTCATGTCTATAGAAAGACTCATCTGAGAAATAAGGAACATAACTAGAACACATATCACAGTATATAACAATGATCATCATAAATGCATTATATAGTTATTTATAACGTATATGGACCTCATGTGCTTTATAGAAAAAGTCCCACGCTAGCTAGCTAATTGAGTTTATTCTAACGTTTGCACTAATGTTTTCTTGCTAGGCTAAACATTTCCAGTATCTTGTCAATGTTGACGTTATGCCTTTTTCCATCATTAATAGTAACAAAAGAATTAAAATGATCAACAGTAACATCCTGTCAGTCATTAACTGTATTGTTTACAACAATGTACATGTAGCTACATGCATAATTACCGTTATCTCATCACTGCATCATATTTACACAGAGGACAAGGCCTGAAAGAAATGGAAGCACTTGAGAGATAAATACATAAAGGAGAGAAGACTTCATTAAACATGCCCCGGGCTCCAAGTCAGCGCCAGGTGCCAGGCTTCACCAAAGATGCCGATACGTAATGTTTACATAATCTTTAAGATGTAGAAGCTGTCGCAGTTAAAAAACTCCTATGATTTCTGCACTGCACCGATGATGGAGAGAGACATTTTTATTGTCACTATAGTTTGTCAAATTATTAATTGACATTTAAAATTAGCTTTTTAAATTTGTAAAATATTTTTATATTTTAATTTTTCTTGTTTGGGTCATTACTTTGATCAGGAATTATTTTCTATTTGAATTAATTTAAAATGCTGTCTTCTGTAGAGCTGCTTTTTTCTGTAACATCCTTCTGTCTGTTTTCTTTCATGTCATTTCTTTCTGTATTTAAAATTATACTGGCAATTGTCTTTTCAGAAAGGCAGGAGTGAGGCAGGAGCACATTTTTGAGGCTGTAGAAATAACAAAACAACAATTACAATTCTTAGCATAACTGAGGAACATTTTCAGTTCAGTTTAATTTATACAGCACCATAACATTAAAGTTATCTCAGACCAACTCTTTATTTACAGAAAACCAACAATTCCAACCATGGGCAAACACTAGGTGACAGTGGCAAGGAAAACTCCCTTTTAACAGGTAGAAACCTGGCTGATCATCTGAGAGACTGTTCATCTACAGATACATCTTTGTATTCTGAATGCATGTCTCATTTTCCCGTCTTTAAGGGTGATGTCCCGAGGTGAATTTAATACAATTTAAACTCTATTATTTAATGTAAACACTGTAATCCTGATAGCAAGAAGTGAAGTGTAATCACTCCACTTGATCTTTTTGATACCAATGAATGTGTTAACTATATAAGTTTGGATCCTCTGAGGTTATTAATTATAGTAACATAGTTTGGTATTCATAAAGCCATCACTTTATGAATACCAAACAGATGAAACTAGATCAGACATGTCGACCTTTCTCCAACGCTTTTTTTGTGCCTGTGATCTCTTGCCCTTCCTCTGCATCTTGGAGAAAATTTGGAATGAAAAACAAAATGTCAATTCATAAATGTTAGTTTATATTATATATTAATACAAATTTTAATACAAGTATATAACACACGTGGCCCTGCAAAATAAGTACACTATACAAACTCAGCACATTTGAATGATTTAGCTACTTATGTTACTGACATTGTCTTTTACCATCACTCACTTTAAAGAGCTTCAATAGCTGTAAATCTGTGAATGAAAGTATTAAACCTTTGCAAGACAATGCTCCATGGCATTGCAGTATGAAGGCATTGTCCATATTAGAGGAACGCAGTGTTTTGCTGCCTCTAAATTGTGGGTGAAATGTCCCAGAAGACAAAATGGCTGCAATTAAACATAGCTCGAATGAGAAAAGAGGTTATTGTGTTTGTGTGACAGTGTGATGGCCATGAAAATTAGCACGAGACCATTAGTATATTTCATGTGTTAGAGAGAGATAAAAGCCAAAATCACAACAAGGCAAACAGTCATTATCAACCAACACTGTATTACTAGCTGTCTCCAAAGTAAATACTGAGAGCTATGAAACCTTAAAAATGCTATTCTGAGTCAGAATTACAGGTAGCAAGTTAGCTAATTTCACAATTAGAGAGAAGTCACTTACCTCAGACAAAGTCAAAGAGAGGGACTCAAAGCTGCACCCTTAATTAAACCAGAAGGAGTGGAGGAAGGGGTCAGTGAGGATAATGGAGAGGCAGCAGCTTTTACAGACATCTGTACAGATGGATTTTTTCTTCCTCTTTCTCTCACCTTATTTGGACTTTCAATTTTAATTATGACCACAAATATTTTCCATAGTTACATGCATAGTGTAGTAAATAATGTGATCTGTTTTAATTTTCTATTTGGACTTTTAATATTAATCATGGCCATCCTCCATAGGATACATGCTCTGTCAAGTGTAGGAGCTGTAGCAGACTGCTACACTTTGAAGCTCACTGTGGCAAAAGTGTAGCGCTGAAGAAATTGTAAAAATGTATCAGAGGATGAAAGACACATTTCCCTGTTTTGATGCTCAAATGATGTATGTAGAGTAAGAATTGTGGACGATAGAGCATTTCCCCCAGGATTTCTTCAGATGAGTTTCCACTCTCTGCCACTCCAAATTCCTTCTCTCCCCTCTAACATTCCACATACACAAGCATTGGAAACTTCATGAAGCCATTAAGTGAGACACAGTCTGTTTACATCTACCGTTCAAAACTCCTCACAAACCCACAAAGTTGTGCCATGGAAATCAAACGTATATCGTCTATTCCAACACCAAATTACACCCCTGGGCGTACTTACTGAATTTCTGTTCCTATTTGCAAAATGAGAAACAGATATGTCTGATCTGGATAAATTAGTGTGGGTACCTTTAATATAAAATGGTAGATGGTAGATACAGATGTTGTATCAGAAGATAATCTGGGCGTATCATGCTTTGCCACAGCTAACTCCAACAGCGGCTCACTTACATGCAGGCTGCATGAAAGTATAAACTGCTCTCAAATCTACTCAACGTCAGATTAATAACAATATATCGTAGAAATATAAGACTGACAACATGAACATTTAGAAAACCTTTAGTTGACGTTTGCAGTGTTGTGAACGGGCATCGACACGGTCACCTATGCCATAGCCTCGTTTTAAGAATGCTGAGGGCGCCATCGCAACCGGAGCCTCAGGCATGGGAATATCACCAGTTAATTCAAAAACCAGTTAAACCGTAACACCGGCAGCTGTTTCTTCTCTCTTCATTATCGGTGCAGTGCAGAGATGAAAGGAGTTTTTCAACTGCGACAGCTTCTACATCTTAAAGATTATGAAAACATATTATGTATCAGGGTATACAGTGAAGCCTGGCACTGTCTGCGCCGGCTCCTCTCGTGGGGCATTTATTATCAACAGGAGCCGTTATGTCCTGTCCTGGCAGACACACAGCGGCTCTGGGGTGGGGGCCCAGGCCTCAGAACTGCAGGCATACCTCAACATTTCTTTTGGAATTTTCTAGTTATAAATGCTATTTTACTGAACACCCAGAGCCTGGTTAAAAGGGCGTTTTTCCTTGCCACTGTGTCCTAGTGCTGCTCATGGTGGGAATTGTTGGGTCTCTGTAAATAGTCGGTCTAGAACCGCTATATGAACAAGTGCTATGAGATAACTTTGTTATGATATGGCTCTATATAAATAAAACTGAATTGAAATGTCACATCTCCAATGAATCTTCTTTGCCTGCAGATGTCCTGCTTCAGCCAAAGATTTTGGCTGTTTTCTCTATGATGAGCACATCCTGATGACCAACAGCAGGATGTGCTGCTCTTCAACGGCCAAAGTCAATGGTGAAGCTGTGGAGCCACAATACCTCGGAGGTCACTTCAGCCTCATCTTCACTGGATTCAACCAAACCCACAGCCACACCCAACCAGCTGTCAGTCACTCTGCCTGCTTTGTTTGCTGCTGCAGATGTGGCCCAGGGACTACAGTTGTGTTAATCAAAATGTTGTTTTCAATCATAACGTCTCTTCTGAGGGCAGATAGTAATAGTAGATAACTTTGTACCATTTCTGCATAGATTATACAGATACTGTACATAACATATGTTAAGCAATATAACAATAAATAATTGTTAACTATGACTTCCTACTTGTATAATCTTACATGGGCTTTTCCTGCTCATCCCTGGCTAAAGATGTGATGTTGGAAGATGGAGTGCTCAGAGAGGATGACAGCAAAGCCCTGTGCCGGCAAACTGTTGGTGTACCAGGAGGACGAGTGGATACCGCTGAGCAGACAGTCTGGGACACGAAGCATGCTTCTGTGGTGTGTAGACAGCTGGGCTGTTGTTGCCATTTCAACCAGAGACCGATCTTCCCAACAAGGAACATGTGTGGCTTTTAATTGGATTGTGATGGATCTGGTCTGCACAGGCGTGACATTAACAAGCGCTAGACTCTAGTGAACAAACCCTGATTATTCTGTGGAACAGACCATTGTTGATCATCAAACACTTATTTATTGCTAAATTTCCCATTTCTGACTAGTGAGCGATGGAAGCTGCCAATGATCTTTATCCTGGTCCCCCTTGTTCATTGTGCTGATGGCATATTATACACACACTTCAAAGATATTTTAAATGGTACACTGCAACACTATGAAGATGTAGTTTCCTTTTCCCTTAAATCAACATTCAATTTTTTGACCACTTTGGGGACAACACATTTGTCATACATATATTACCGTATGAAGTTAATATGGCAACATCATATGCACCACTATGCTCACCAGCTAGTTACCAACTTTGACTGTAAGCTTACCGGTCTTCTAAAAGCTCGTTCACTTAAAACAGATGCCTCATCATGAGGTTGATGAGAGTGATGAGACTGAACCAAAACAGTAAAGTTTCAGGCTGTAAAACTGAAACAATGACCAAAAATGCTCAGAGTAAGGGGATAATTCTCTGCAAGTTAATGATGGCTGTGACTGAACATTTTCAGTGTTTTTTCATTAATGTAATAATGTGGGTTTTGCACTGGTTTGCCACTAAATCAGAATCGTTAAATAACCACAGGATAGCCTACAGTGATACAAGATACATGGTAATCTTTTAGGTAAATAAATGGGAGGGGGGGACACAAGAGGAGGCAATATACCACCTCTCGCCAGGACACCAAAAAGCTTCCACTGTGAAGTTCACGACGCACCCTTTATGCACAGGGCTAGACTCCAAGCTTAAGGCCCACCACTCAAACATGGCATGTTATAACCCTCTAACTGGAGGTACTGCAATTCATTGCACGCCATCACCCTCAACTGCAGCCAGACCCTGACTATCTACAGGAGGCAGCAGACCTCTCCTCTTAACACTGGACCAGCTAACCCCCTAATATGGCTGCTAATGACACCTTCCCTTCCAGCGAGTGCCAAAAAACATGCTCCAACAATGACTGCAGTGTCTACACCGCCTTTTGTCTCTAGCCCAGTCTCTCCAGTTGCGATCAGTTCAGTAATCAATGAGTCCCACAGCTCATTCACAATACAAAAATATTCATTAGTGCAGCTTTAAATCTTTTCTACGACATATTTTCATGGCTAATCCAGATAATGCGGCCCCACGGGGTCACCAAATGATGTTTTAAGATGAAAATTTATCAAACATGGACATCAAAGGCTGTTTACAGGTCTTGCAATATGTGAAAAAAGTTGCATCAAGTCATCAAGGAGCTCAAAGGGAGCTGCGAGAAATCTGATAAATTACCACGTCATGTCACTTGATTTAGTATTAGTTGGGGCTGAAGAAAGTGAAAGAAACCTGGGGTTGTGAGAAAGTGTTTTTATCAGACCTCTGCAGCCCACTCATCTCTGCCTGAGGCTGCATTAGCTGCTACTAGCATAACACACTGTTGGAAGCACCAGGTTTTGACAAAGACAAAGAATGCATGTAGCAAAAAGGACGACATCTCTTGTTCTGCTGCATCAATTTTTATCCTTTTATTTTACCCGTCCAACATGAGTCTGACAATGTTACACCAGTGGAGTACTCTGAACGCTACATTTGCTTTGGTTCTAGCAGTGAGATCGGATTCAAACATTCAAAATGTTGATGTGTATAAAAAGAGAAGGGCAAGAAAAGCACAGAGTCCACATTTTTATATAATAGAAATACTTTTTAATTTGAAGGTTCATCACAGGCATAATCGTAAACAAGATACTTAAAAATGCAGATTTAATTTTTATCCTCATTCAGACTGTCTGGCTCACATATGCTTCGTCACTGTCGCGCGCACGTGCACACACACACACACACACACACACACACACACACGCACACACACACACGCAAGACTAAACCCAAAGAAAAACAATAGTGACTAGAGATTCTGCTGGATTAAAATGATCCACCATGGTGTCACTGTCACACACACAAAAGGTACGATCTGCATCGAGAGGGGAGGGGGTTGTGTTGATGTCTGTAACTTCTACCTGGACAAAGCAGAGATCCTGAGAAAAGCAAATAAATTACGTTAGCTTTTATTTTCACACTTAATCCACCTATTACTGCAACAATGAAAGAACAAGTAGCTCTGGTATATATTAGCGGTTTATGACAAAACTCAGACACCTGAATGCTTGATTTTCTTTGTGCTGGCTTGTCCAACCAAAGGATGCAACATGTCACTTTTTGTGCAAATTGATGTAACTCACTGTAGCTTATCCTGCAACAGCTCCAGCCTCTGCCGATCGACGTAGCGTGAAAGGAGGGAGAGCAGGTTCGGGGGGGTGAAAAGGGGAGGAGCAAGGGATGAGGAGGGAATGCTGAGCAACTCCCTCGTCACTGAAAACACCAACTCAGTCCTGGATGGTCAGTGTGGAGGAGGGGGAAAGAAAAAGAGAGATATTTAAAGAGAGAAGTGAAAAGATTGCAAATGTGAAGAGAAGAAGACCGGAAGGAACCAAAAGTAATTGATGGCAGTGTTTTGTCTCAGGGGGAAAAAAAAAGCCATTCTGGGATGTGTTCTCATGGCGACAAGAAGTAGTTCACATCACTGCTTACCATCGATTGTCATCCATGAGTTGACAGTTGGGGTCGGAGCTTTGCATCCTCTCTCCTTCACTCAGGATCAAATACAGCAGTGTCACACCAAACTAGACAGAAACAAACAGATGTGTGTAATGTGTGTTTAGTGCTTCGTTGGACTTAATATTGTCCTACATTTTCCTTATTGTAAACAACTCCCATGAAAAGTCCATGGGTATATCCCAAGTCTCTTAATTGCATCCACGTTTCCTTCACTTGATCATAGCTGGATCAGTTGTCAGTCGTGGTAACAGTTGTAAAGTCTTTTGATGGAGTTTGTATCTGCACTGTGCCAATACTTATAAAGGCAAGGCACAGTTTCCACTGGCAGAGTAGCAGTGTTTCCTCTCTGTAGCCTGTTTAACAAAACACCTGCACAATGTATAAGAACCTGCATTCTGTATTTATGCTGTGTAGTGTACTCATACCAAACATGAAGCTCAAGAATTATCTGTCTCCCATGTGACTGAACAGAAATAATATCCTACTCTCTCTGACATAAACGTTAATGGGGGAAATAACAGATCATGAAAATATAAATATAGACCTACAATTAACACAGAATTAAATAAATGCAAAATCTAAAACTTGGGAGTGATACACTTCACATTGTTCATCCGTTATCTCTTCACTCATGAAACATCAATTTAACGATTGTTGTGATGTATCAGATCAGTCTGAACCGCTGCAGTGGCCAATCAATAACTGATATCCATTAAGGGGCTTTGTCGGGGTAATAGAATTCTGTGAAGGCTGCTCGTGTATCCTCGCTCATGGCTCCCGTCTCTCTTCTCCGAGCAGAAATAAGAGCTTTGGGATGGCCTTCAAGATGACGGACCAGAATGACATGCAGTTCGAGCTAAGAAATATCGAATAAGAGATTTGGCATGCACCTCATAACCAACAATGTGTTAGTCTGTCTCTTAATACCTGTTGCACTCGCTACCAGTCTTACTGGTTCCTACTGAAAAATCAAATGTTTAAAAGTGAGTTACAAATATGGTTTGATTTTTTAAAAAGACTCAGTCATTTCTTTACAGAATGGATTTTCTTTACATCTGACCAATGTGGTTTTCCTTACTCAAGCAGGAGGAAACCGTGTATTTGTTGGGGACTATTTTCATCTGCGCAGTGGGCTCATTCATGTGTTTTTAGACAATAACGGGAGCTCTACGGCACAGAGGAAAAAGATCGATCAGGCTTTGGATACACATGCAATACCTGTAAGTAGATACTGTACATTCACTGTAAGTTTTGGTTCCTTAATGGAATTTGTTGTCAACAAGGGAAGTATAACAGATCGACAGCCTTATCCTTTAAGGTCACGTAATCATCAGCCTCAGTTCAAAGTTTGAGGTTTGTGGTGCACTGCTAGAGATACTTTGTTGTTTTGGGGCTGAACTCCAGTATTGATCAGGCATGAATACATACAATTTGCTTTAGTACAGTGCAGCTCCAACTGTTTAAACCTGTTGTTAGTTTGACCACTGGATAATATAGCTCTGGGAAAAATTAAGAGACCATTGCAAAACTACCTGTTCTCTGGTTTTACTATTTAAAGGTATGTGTTTGAGTAAAATTAACTTTGGAAAATTTGGAGTGGTCTCTTACTTTCTTTCATCTTTGCTCTGAAGTTAATGAGTGACTACGTAGTTTCTTCATCAGTGTGCAGGGTATGGTGTTTGTGCGTACCTTGTTGTGCAGTACTGTGGCCAGTTGGCCCTCATTGCCCTGAAGCTCCTGGAGAAAGTTTGTGAGGGTGGCGCTTGACAGTGACTGGATCACTGCAGAAACCGGCTCCACCAACCAGCACAGAACCTGAACAAGATGGCAGAGACAGGATGAAGGCAGCTGCTGGTTACCAAAGTGTAGGTAGTTGTGAAGCTCTGACCATTTCATGGTTTATTAAACTGGGCCTATTTCATATTAGATGGGAAATGGAGTAGGCTGCCGCAACTAAGAGTATATGTTATGATTAGGGCTGCTCCCCTTCCTATATGTGGTCCTGTTGTCTCCTGTCTCTCTCTGTAAATGGACTCTTACTTATAAAGCGCTTTTCAACCATTGAAATGGTTCCCAAAGCACTGCAACAGTAATCTAAGCTTTTAACAGTAGTCTAATTCACCCATTCACACACCGATGGGGACACAGTTGCCATGCTGGCCTCCACCGGGGGCAACTTAGGGTTCAGTGTCTTGTCCAGGGACACTTTGATGTGTGGACAGGAGGAGCTGGGAAGGAACGACCAACCCTGGGTTAAAGGACGACCGCACTACCCTCTGAGCCACAGCCATCCCCATGTGTGCTGTATGTCTATGCCTGGGCGTAGTCATCAGGTTCATGCTCCCGCCAATTCCCCTTCGCAGCTGTGGCTGATCCAGCAATCATCTCTACAGTGCTTATATACACAGTGCTTCTCTCCAGTCTTCACCAGATCATCTCTTTAACCTGCATGGTAAACAATGTCAGTGCCGCTCAGACCTCTAGTCTAGCTTCGAGTGTTGTGTTTCACTCCAGGTCTCACCATTCTCCGGTTACCCAGCCTGCCTTGGTATCGGCGTCTGAATGCTCTTGCACCAACTAGTACTGGAATTCACCTGGTTCACCATCTCTCCCCCATTCCCAGATCGTTTCATGATCTGCGTTCTGGGGTCCCCTTTGCCTAAATATAACAGTATAGAATCAGAGGGCCCAAGGTGTACAATCCTCTGAATGTATTTTATTTAGAGATGAACCATCAATCAAGATCAAATTACTTGCATAATGACATTGCCTCAACAAGCTGTGAAAGTCAAATTTGGTGACAAATGTTGCAAGCAAATTCATGCAGCTGTAGCTAATAAGTTTCAAAATCAGTGATAAGAAATCTATTACAAATTACTGTCAAACGTGGCCAAAGTGGCTCCTCACTCCTCAGCTCCTTCCAGCGGGGTGGATGTGAGGTCAGAGGAAATGTATTCACCAAATGTGACATCCTTGTTAAATTTTGAGAAGATTGCATGTACTCATGATGTCAAATGTGTAGAAGTAACAGTTTAAAAAACACAGCTGGCACCTGATGATTGCTGCGCCAACACTTAATATATAATACTCAAAAACATTTAAGCAACACTTTGAAAACACATCAGATCTCAATGGGAAAAAATATCATGCTGGATATCTATACTGATATGGCAGTCCATCCTTGATAATGTGTTAGGAACGAAAGGATGCCACATCATTTGATGGAAATAAAAATTATCAACCTACAGAGGGCTGAATTCAAAGACACCCCGAAAATCAAAGTGTAAAAATGATGCGGCAGGCTAGTCCATTTTGCTCAAATGTCATTACAGCAACTCAAAATGGTCCTCGGTAGTTTGTATTCAATTTTATTTATATAGCGCTATATCATAACAAAGTTATCTCATAGCACTTGTTAATATAGAGCAAGTCTAAACCAACT
>JAVQJF010043461.1:0-10766 GCA_036023855.1 Gadopsis marmoratus | reverse complement strand
CATTTATTGTCTTATTTTTTTATTCTTTTATTTATTTCTCTTTATATTTCCACATTTATTGTGATATTCTTTTATTTACATATTTATTCTTTATTGTGGCACTCCTATCATTCCATATGGAAATACCTGAATACCTGCTTTCAGGCTCCATGACTCCTCTGAGATCTGACAGCACGTTATCAGCAACACACCATAACTTACATTTACAGAACTATACCTGTACATTTATTTTGTCTTAATTTGACCCAATTCAGATTCGCCGGGAGAGAACAAACCTCAAGGGTGTAAAAAGGCAAAGATTTTTAAAAGTAATAGTAGACACACACTCACACTCTCCCTCACTCACACTGACAAAACATTTCATTTGGCCTAAGAGATACAACGTTGGCCATAAATGATATTAAATCATAGACCATCTGTCTGAATCTATGTTCCAAGAAATAATATCTTGTAAAATGCTGATTAAGATGTTTTAATACTTTTCAAGGGTCTTAATTTTTGCTATGGTGATTTCATACTTTTTAAGACCCCTGTTTTAAACATCCCTATATTAACATATTATACCACTTATATGGGAGTGAAACCAGAAGTTGACATGGAGGTCCGCTGATTATTTATCTCTTGATTCATCAATCAATCATCTTATAAGAAGAAAAAAAAGACAGGACGTGAAAAATGCCAAGATTGCACATTTAGAGAGTCAAAAGTGACACTTTTAAATGTTTAAAGCGCCAAACCTGGAACCCACAACACCCCCTTGGTTCGAGTTTGATCCCATTCGCTTGGCTCCAGAGGAGACCACTGGCCTTGTGTGTGTGTGTGTGTGTGTGAAATAAAGTTTAAAGTGTACGCCGTTCTCAGCTCGTTTCACTCGGTGCACAGTGTGTCAGACTATTACAGCCTACCAGAGCTCAATGTGAAACACGGCTGTGTAAATGATCTGCGAGATGGAAACGATGAGAGCAGCTATCAGCCGGCAGAGACGCCGCCATTACCTCCCAGCTCCAATCTCGCCAAACCTTTGCCGAAAGTACGCTTCACTGAAGGGCGGCCGACGAAATTACTGGCTGAATGTGCACCTCAATCGCTGCACACAGATGCAGAAAGAAAGATTTGACTATAAATCTTATTTCTGACTATGTACCCATCAAAGTAGCCAAAATCAATGGACAGTATAATATACAAATACTGGTGATGTGCAGAATATCAGCAACATCAGGCAATCTTTGGATTTCAGCAGATCCAACCGCTGTGACAAAGACAAAATAAATCCATCAACAGTTAAGAGCTGCACTGAAAATAAGTGAACAAAAGCAGGAAAGTACACAAACAGTCAGCAGTCACAGTTCAAAACATAATAAAATATCTAACAATATAATCAGCGGACTTAATCGTGTAATTAAATACGACATTCAAAAATGTTTAGTAGTCTGCAGTGGATGTGTGGAAGAAATGGATCACTGGCATTTATGCCTTTCTGTCTGAGGACGAACAAACTATTATGATGAGTAAATAAAAGCAGACACTGAATAAATAAGAAGTGACTCAAACAGCACGCCATCAGCGCTTCATGAGGCCGACGAGACTGACGTTTACTGTGTGCTCCGCACGTTAAAGGCCCACTTCCTGTTCCTACAGTCGCCTCGTGTTCCCCTGAGCTGCACTGACCCCTAATAGACTGTCAGGAGGCCCAGTCGGGAATCCCAAAGAATTCCAATGCAATTAATGTGCCTCTGCAAACTTTACTTCTTTATTAATAACAATGTGCCGCTTCCTGCTCTACCAAAGGACATGATGGAAACCCTGCGCTGAAGAGAGGACAACCAATATACCGTCATGATGCATCTGTTAAAAACCGGTAGTCAAGTAAAAGCCGGGTCTTCAGTAGCAGCCGGGGGTGGTCGAACAAATAAAGGCTGAGGAAACAATAAGGCTGGATGAACTCCCGCTGGCTGCCAACTAACGTAGTATCTCAGCCAAACTGGATGTTGTAGTAACTTACAAGCTCCACAAGATGGCAGCAGCAGCTACATTTCAAGTGCCCTACGGGAACTTTGCAAGTCAGTTCGTTTTACACAATAAAAGCCTTGTTAAGAAATGAAGGGTTTCTGCCCACAGAAACGCTCGAAGGCTTTTAATTTGAAACTGATACAGGAAGTGTTGAGTAACAGCGTGATGCAGTAACTTTAACAGGATAAACGGGAACGAATCAACAAGGCTTTGTACTAAAATATGATCAATTCTACTCATCAAACAGAGCGAATTAGAAACAAGGTCCTGCCTCTAATACAAGCCTGCTTCAGATAAAGGCCTGGTACCTTCTGCAGTTCAGATAAATAAAGGCCCCGGCTGCAATCTGAGGAAATACGGTATCTGATATTAGAAATGATTCTAATGTGATCTATGTAAGCAGCCGTAAGAGTCAATAAAAATTATTTTCATTATCCATTTACAGTATCTGCCAAATACTTTCTTGACTAATCATTTGGTCTACAGAAAGAAAATGTACAGCTCTGGAAAAAAATTAAGAGACCACTCCAAATTTTCCAAATGTTCCACAGCTTATTTTACTCAAACACATACCTATACATAGGGAAACCAGAGAACTGATCATTTTGCAGTGGTCTCTTAATTTTTTCCAGAGCTGTACCTGTAGTCCTGGATTAAGCTGAAAGTTAACCAGAGAACCTACCTCATCTGACACAACCTAGGGCTTCTGTATGGGATTGTATTCGTCACGTTAAATCCTTTCTGTGGATCACAGCATCTCTAGTTATGGACAACTTTTGAAACCTCGTCATCACCACGAGTCAATAAACATTTATTCACATTCAAACAGCCGCTGCCAGAGTCACTACCGCCCAGCTAAAGCCTTTGTTTTTGCAGGGGAAAAAAAGAAGCGGACTCATTACAATTAGCTGCGAGATCATATTTAGAAAGAGCTCGGCGCCCGTTGTGATTCACAATCCCTCCTAATCCAAAACCTCCCCAACAGCACCGCCGTCCCAGAAGCCCCTGCAGTTGCCATGGTAGTTAATAAGCCTCGTTAAGATCAAAGGCGCACAAAGAAGATTGTTGACTCTCCAGGGGAGGCGAGTCGAGCCCAGAGGAACGCAATTAAGGCCGAGGCCGGGATCCTCCACGTACCTGATGCTACGCTAACAAGTGCGGACGCAGCTGCAGGACGAACGACAGCTTCGGGAGGCACGATCGCTATCTGCCTGCAGGAATGTGTGTTTCAAAGAGGAAGAGAAGGTCTGGATGCACACGAGAGCTACAAAACACGCTCCAACATGTGCACAACAGCAAATCCGTGTGTACCTCTGTGCAACCGTGTGCGTGGAAATTGAAAGCGATGGGTGGGCACAGGGGGAGAGGAAATGGATAATGGCTGCTCACTGAAGGCAAAAAGCTCACCTCTGATAACGCAGGCTGATGTTTACCATTACTATAATCACCAATAGATTTAGTGTAACTGCCATTTTAATGTGATTTTATTTTTTTTATGAATTGCAGAAATAAGTTTGAGCGCAGACTGAGCACGTTAAATCTAATTACACACGGAGCTCAGATATTGGGTTTCGTGTGCAGTTCCTCTGAGGCAGCGGGGGGACGTCCATGAGACCACATGTTTGCTAAACAGTGTTTCTGCTGCTCTCAATTCGTTGTCCTGTGACTCCTGCTGCTGGCAACAGCAAAGGGAAACGCTTTGTGGCCCTGAACACTGAACACAGAGGCTCTGCACACACTCACTCCACCTCCCACTGTTCCTAAATGCAGCAGCTTGAAGCAGTTAGAATAATATCTGGGTTGCATCCACATGGTCGCATGCAAATAAATGTAAGGATATGAGGAATAGAATGAAATGCACAGTTTGACTCTCATTCCAAGATTTATATGGGCGCAGGAGCTTCAGTCTTTGACTTTTAAAGGTGCCTAAAATTTGCACACTGCTCAACAGCGAGCCTTCACAATAAAAGAAGTCCCTTATGTCATCAGACTAACCTTAATGGACAGACACTTAACATGACCAACTTTATTAAATCCACTAATCATGATCAATCAACACAGTGAGGCAGCCTTTATAGTCCGTCAGGCCGCTGCTTCCTGTAAACAGCTGCTACTGCCTGCGTCAGCTGGGCCGCCTCCTGTTTTACTTTCTTAGCATACTTGGCGACGCCATCTCTTATCCACCATCTCATTTACAAGCTTCCACTGAGTTCGGATATGCAAAACCCCTAAATGTCACTCCAATACCTGAGCAACAAACCAGCGCCTCCCGAAACAAACTCCACAACTTAACAAGTCTACAAACCTCCATCGGTCACTCGTGCTGTAGTACCAAAGGTTGACTCTCTTCCACCAATTTCCTCGAGCATTAAAACATGCAGTCTTTATTTCAGGTGAGGCACGGCCCCTGTAAAACGCTGTGGGGAACCTTTAGCCATAAGAAAGAAAAACATTCATACAAGTAACTGCTACCGTTGCGCTCATGTCTTCTTATGTTTAGGCAACTAAAACTACTCGGTTAAGGTTAGAGAAAGAAGTCCTGGTTCAAAGAAACCAACGTTGTCTGTTATCGTGAGACTGGATGGATGCCGAGAGGCCTTATTAGAAAAAGACATAATGCATTTCCTTTAAAAACCGGTAGCCAAGTAAAAGCCAGGTCTCCAGTGACGTCTGGTCGACACAAACAAATAAAGGCTGGAACAACAAGGCTGGATAAACTCTGCTGGCTGCCATATTATCTGCTGCCAACTAACGTAGTATATTTCCATCACTTTAATTTAATAAACTCAACAACATAATCACAGGATTTTCAACACTGTTGTTCTGGATTACTCATCTACAGTGTTATTGTCTGACTTCAGTCACTGCAGCCGTGCGTTTACGTCTCAGCCAAACTGGATGCAGCAACTTTAACAGGGCAAACAGAGCAAATCAAAACGAGGCTTCGTACTAAAATATGACCAATTCTACTCATCAAAGAGGGAATTAGAAACAAAGGCCTGCCTCTAGTACAATGCTTCAGATAAAGGCCTGGTACCTTCTGCAGTTCAGACAAATAAAGGCCCCGACTGCTATCTGAGGAAGTATGGAATTCATAGGTTGTGTTTTAATGTCTGACCAAATGACCAACACTGAAGGGGGGCGTCTTACAAGCACCAGTTACAGAAAAGCTTTAACCACACTAGAACACACACACACACAGAAATAATATTGACTTATCATCGTCCGATGTTCAGTGAACTGTTGGGCGTTGACAGTAATGGTGTAGCTTCCTGTCTGCAAGAGAATAATCGAGACGATCCGAAACAACGAGAGACATTAAAAGACTGAATGTATTGTTGCCATCACCTTAATGGAATTAAAGAAAAGGCTAAAATCAGGTCTGATTAGTGTGTATGAGTCACTTCTAGCTCGTGTCACTTCCACTGCCTCCGCTGAGCCCGTTTCCATTCTGCTTTGGAGCAGAAATTATTCTTCATACTGTGCGAAGCAAAAAGCTTGCAGCCAGCCAACACAGCAAACCTGGATTTAAAGGCAACAAACGATGCGACGCTGCCTTGAAATGGTTCCACGAGCTCCTCTCCTCAACGCGGGAAGTCAAGTTATCACAAAATGATTTACGTCACAGAAACGATGTGTCAGGTGGCTGTAAGTTTCAAGAACGTTTGTATGATTTTGAGATTTCCATAATAAAATTTCAATGGCAGCTCTTCAATTGGAATAACTGTATTTATCCCAAGTGGGGCAGTAAAAAGTATATGCAGAGCACACACACACACACACACACACAACCATCACGAATAAGGTTGACAAGCAAAGGACGTAATGAGCTTGAAGCTTTAAAAAATTAAGGATTGTTCAGTGGTTCGTTCAAATGGACTCCTCTTGTAAAAAAAGTAGATAGGACACGTTGTGTAGGTACTGAAAGTCTGCAGTTGTCATCAGTACTACAACAATTACTGCACAGCAAGAAATAGCAAGTTGCTGATATGACTGCGGCTCAGGAGGTCTTTGTCCTTGGGCAAGACATTGAACCCTAAGTTGCCCCGGATGAAGGCCAGCACCTTTCATGGCAGCTCCGTCGCCATTAGTGTGTGAATGAGGCCAATCTGTAAAGCGCTATGCGTAAAGCGCAGAACCGAAAGTGAGATCCATTTACCGGATTAAGACATTTCAATTTCAGTTCCTTTAACTGAAGCTGAAAGGGTTAATAATGTTTTTATGTTGATGACATTTTAACATCGGGTTTCATGTCCTTACAGTCTGTGAGAGACTCCATCCAGTGCCAGATGTGGAATCACCTGCACACAGGGATTGGTTCAGTTTAAGAAACAAACTTCAAAGACCACTCAACTAATTTAAAGGACTTAAAATAAAACCCATTGGAATCCATTCAAACGAAAAGTACTGGGACGGACTTACTGGAACTCAATCAAACACGGTTGAAGATTTGAAGTCTTTTTTTTGGGGGGGGAGGAGCACTTTGCACTTTCAAAGGAAACGTCTCAGGAGAAACTGATGTGTTACTGCCTACAAAATAAAAGGAACAAACATTTGTTTAATTAAGTATTAATTAATATATTGGGAACAAGGCGCACAGAGGCCTGAAGCAGAAACATGTTAGTTATCCCAGAATTCAAATGCACCGGTCCATTGGTCCATTGGTGCGACATGTTAACACAGTAGACTCACGTTGGCTCGTATTGATTCAATTCAATTTTATTTCTATAGCTCTATATCATAACAGAGTTATCTCATAGCACTTGTTAATATAGAGCAAGTCTAGACCAACTCTACATGTACAGACCCAACGTTTCCAGCAGGAGCAGCACCAGGAGACAGTGGCAAGGAAACACTGCCTTTAACAGGCAGAAACCTCGAGCAGAACCAGAACCAGAACCAGAACCAGGCTCTGGGTGGGTGTCATCTGCCTCGTTCACAGGGACTCGGGAAGCGTTTTGTGCAAAACGATGCGTCTCTCCGAAGAAGGGGAAATCTCAGCGCAGGTTTGATTGAGAACGTCAACACAAGCTGCTCTGAGCTGATCACACAAAAGCGTAATAATCCGACAGCAAGCGAAACATCATCACTGCAGTGAAGCATTTTGGGAAAAACGGGAGAAAGGGGACCGAAATTGAAAGAATACAAGACAGGAGAAAGTAATGTACAATGTTCAACCGTCATTTATTGATGCTTCTGCTGTACTGTGACGTTGTTCTCCGCGGTGAGCAGGGCTGTATATCTCACACAAATGTGCTCATAAAGAGCAACAGTCTCAGCTGCATAGTTCTAATAAACAGGGATCTGCTTCATAAACACAGCAACAATAACCTGTGGGATGTTATCCTATTATCCTCTGGACGCTGGAAATGACCGACGTTCTGTAAACGCAGCACAGAAGCACAGCTTCAACAGGCGGCTGGTGTCAGATTCCACTTATATAACTGGCCTGGTGTCTGACGCCATCTGTGTGTTTTTAATTGTGAGAATCTGTTTCCCACCATTATTAATTTCAGTCAGCTGTACGCCCACAGTCCATTTAAACACAGTCACATAATCGTTTTTCTATTTTTAAAAGAAGCCTTCAAGTGGTCGCCCTTTGACAGGGGATCTGGCACCTCATTTATTTATTAGGTTATTTATTTCATTAGATCTCTGCTTCTACGTTTCTTTACTCTATAAAAAGGCCTTTGACACTTCACCGTGTGAATAAATGAGCCTCTCTGAGGCAGCAGAGCCAAATGTGGTACTTGCATGTTGGTGCAATGAAGCGTCGTATAATCCATCTGTTTTGTGTTCAACTGCCTCCCTCTGGTCCCACTAAGGAACCTAACAGTGAATTAATTGAACCTCTTTCTTCATTGCTGCAGCTTTAATCAAAATGTTCAAGGACTTTCTGCATGTTCTCGCTCATGTTTCAAGGCCTAATTGTTTTCAATCGCCGCTTGCTTGTTTTCCGATATTAACTCGTGAGCGGTGTACGAGCGCGATGCTGCAGTCTGTAGTGTGGGGGCGCAGCATGGCACGGCAACCGACAGGATACGGCAAGACAGCCTCGCTTCTGTTGGCCAGTCACGCAAAGTGCAAGTTGAACAAAAGTGACATTTGACCTTCAAGTCTGCCAGCGGCACACGGCAAGACAGGAAGTGCGTTCTCGGATTCATCAGCTGCTCTGGAATCGAGACGAGGAGAGGGCCGACTCGAGTGCGACTTCATCTTCTGCCACAGGAACAGAACATCACACCTTCTTGCACCAGTCGTCACATGTCCTCGTGATAAACACTTTATACTGTTGTGCTTAGCAATACAACTTTGTTGTGGAACGGTTGATGTAGAAGCTACTGCTTCTGTAGTCGCCTGTCTTCAAGTTCAAGGTTTTTATCAGTGTCTTATAACGTGAAATATTCTACTGCTACATCCTCCACGCAGCAACACGTCCTCACACCTGAAGGACACAACAGCTGGTTTGACTCCCAAAATGACATAAGTGATCATCGACAGGCGTACCGGACATTTGTCGTCATGGTAAATATAATGAAACACGTCGCGTTAACTTCAAACAGTCGCAGATTAGTTAGCTTGTAAAACACGTGACTTACTATCATGACTGATCTGACGTGGGTTAAAATAAGTCGACGATGAAGTTGGTTTAACACGGGACACAAACAGACCGCTCTTTATGCTGCCTCACCTGAATTATGCTCCTGGCATAATTACTGCGGCCACTAGAGGTCACCGCCCAACGACAAACGGAAATAAGCTGCTTGCACCGACGAGTTATACGGCCGTATTTTTGGGGTCCGGCTCATACCAGGAAAGGAAGCACAACGCACACAGGAAACAGCCACACACTTGTGTTAACTACATGAACGCATTAGCATAAATAAAACATTTTATCTTTTAAGCACGTACTGTATAAATAAAGCTGAACTCACAGCCACTGGACTTCCACACGCTGTATTACTGTAAGTGGACTGCACATAAGATGATCCTTTATTAGTCCCTCAGTGGGGAGATACAGCAGCAAAGGTGATAACAGACCAATGCAACAGAGCAATAGACATAGTAAATAAGTGTAGCGTGCAAACAACAGAAAGTAAAAAACACAGCATTAAGTGTACGGCCACTTCCAAACAAGTAGGCTGCCGGGCGGCTCGAGTGCTGAGGTTTTATGAGAGCTGAGGAGAGCAGAGGAGAAGGAGAGCTCAAAACTAAAAGCAATAAAGAGATGATGCATCGCTTCCGTCAGCCACTTTATTTAAAGGCAAAATAGCCGTGTTTCATTTTTGGACCGTTTATGCCAACTTTGAAATGCCGCAGTGTAGAGAGAAGAACACGATGAAGGAGTGATTTTACTGCATTGCTTCTAAAGCACATATCGCTCACAGTGGCCCTCCAGTAAAGAAGCACGTCGGAGCTTTCAACTCGGTGCTCATTCACTTGATCAGCTTCCCTCGTGGGGATCAGCAAGGCCTTTCTTGTAATTTAACACCATTGTAAATGAGAAGCCTCTTTTAAGGTGCTGTTGCTCCGAATGTCTGGACGCCGCTTCTAAAAGTCCAAACGGGTTGAACGCAGGCTGCAGGTACGCGCCGGTTGTCCAAATTGAGACTTCATCTTCATCTCAAAACAGCAGGGACAGTAGCTCATTAATAATAATCGCATTAATCACAGGCGTAACAGCGGTGCCATATGTCCACAGATGTGTCCGACATGCCTCAGTTACACTGTAGGCTGAACGAGACCAGCATCACACTAGTTTCACTGCCTCAACAGATACCCGACGTCCCAGCAGCCTGCGGGGCTGGACGCACCGAGATGCTGAGCAAAGTTAACGCCTCTGGACTGAACAGATGTGCAGATTACTGAAGATGTGTTTTGTCGTTAGGTAGAACACCGTACGTGTCACATCCCTGACCGACCTGAGGAGAGAGAAAGACGTGGGCAGCACATGGGGCGGGTGTTGGCAACATTTTTTCTGAATCTTAACTGAAATTAAATCTGAATTCTTCCAGGTTTCTAATCAAAGACCAACGCAGACATACGACCACCATCATGTTTGGCACTTTGCTAATAGCAAGAAAACATGGCGGAGAGCGGACGGGATGATAAAGCCGATGCAATATTTGTTAGTTTGAACACGGACTGTAACCTGAATTAACTGAACACGGTGCACTATTTCACCATCTGCTTTCCATTTCCAACGGTTCTCCAGAACAATCTCTCCTGCTGGGATTTTTTTTCGCCCCGACAGCAGTGGTGAAAGTCTTTTTAAGTAATCGCAATAAAAGCAGCGCCAGGATCCATCAGCAAAACAGTCAGAATCATTAAACACAGACAGAGTAATGCTACTGCGGCTGATTATGCTGCCAAAATAATCTGTATTCATATCGGTTTTGAGATAGTGGCCGAAAACACAAGTTCATTTTCTGGATTAAATTGTTTTCTACTAGTATTTATACTCATGTATGTATAAGTTTAGCTGCCCCGCAAAATAAATATTTTAATGATGTACTTAATCGATCAAGTAATGCGTGATTCATGTTTGAACCTCATCTTAAAATATAAATCACAGATGATGTCGGTACTGTAGGGCCACAGCCCATCAGAGAATACAGGTTGAAACTGCAGGCTCCTTCTGTCATCCAGAAGATGGAGCAATACAGAAACTCAGTTACCCAGGATCCTTTACACTTCACACCTAGGTGCGAAACCCATCCCATGGATCCAGGTCTTAGCTACCATTGGCCAAAGGT
>JAVQJF010043456.1:0-28036 GCA_036023855.1 Gadopsis marmoratus | reverse complement strand
TTTCTGGCAAAAAAAAAAAAAAAATCAAAAAAAAAAAACAAAAACCCTTTTTTTTTTTAAGCCCCCCCCCCCCCCCCCACACACCATATCCCATCTCCGTTCTGACTCCACAGCACTGCTGCATGGTGGTCACACTGACAGAATTGTTGCTTTACAAGCCAGTAAGAAAAAATACAAAGAGAACCATGTCATCATTAAAAACTGTAAGGTAGAGTTAATGAATGCCCGTTGACTTTTTTTTTTCTTTCCTCATTTTAAGAAAGCTACTCCAGCTCTTTCTTGGTGCTCAGTGAGTGGCTGTTTGACTGCAGTGAGTCAAACTATGGCGAATTTTAAAAATCCACCTGTTAATGCCAAAGCATTGCGGTAGCACAGTGTTTCTGCAGAGAGGAAAAGTGCTCAACAAAAGATTGAACTCAGGTGTCTCCTTGCAGTTACAAAATCACAGAGTTAATTCCTGGTATGTGGATGTGCAGCAAGCTAGAGCTGCCTTATGCTCGTCTAACTTCTAGTGATCACTGGGTTTCCATTTTGCTCAGGCTACTGGAGGCATGTGGTTCTTCTCAGATCCCATTAATGCATATTCAATTCCTGCCTTGCATGTCTTCTTTGTTCACCAGCTCCTCCAACTTATGACAAAGCGAGAGATGTAAGGAGGAGAGGAATTAGCGACAGGGTATTGCCAAATCGGATGCACAGGACAACTATGATATGAAATATCAAGAAACCTTGTTTTGAACTAAACCTTTTGCATTTTGTATTTGCCAGCTTATGCTTTCAGTCCAATTGTTAAGCATGCATGATCCAATTAACCTTGATGATTCTCTCTGAAAATATTGATCACCTACAATATGAACATATTTCTGGATAGGTCTACCCACACTTATGCCAGATTTAAACTTCACAAAAGATAAATAAGTGGATTTTTATTGGCTCGTACTTCAATCATACAATGTTAAAAGTGTTTTTATTACTCTAAAACAACTGAAAAAGCTAGATAAAACACATCCACATGGGATGTATATATGTGAACCCTTGCTCCAGGCATTTCTAAAAAGCTCCCTACTCCTCTTGTGTCCTCTGATAAACAAGACCACTGTGTAGTTATATTAGGAGTACAGTGAGCATCCTGTTAACACTGCCCACTCTCCTTTCTCTTTATTGTTCCCAATGGCCACAGATCAGCCCAGAGAGGTGCCTTCACAGGCATCACTGTTGGCCAATTTGGAGTGAGGAGATAAAGATTAATTAATTGGGAGATCAGAAGAACACTGTTTGGGCAAAACTGCTCTCATTCTTACTGCCAGGTCTGTTGGGAGCCTCCAAAAACCCTTTGAACAAGGCCCCAGCATCGGTGGCAATGTAGCACGGAAAGCAATCCATTTAGATATCAACCCGTTCAGGGAGAATATGGCTGAGGTCTTTGAAGTCCAAAGCTAATTTAGGGGCAAAAACTGTAAAATCAAATGTAAAAATCTGCCTGCAACCCCTCCCCCCCATTAAAAAGCTACTTAGAAACATACTGTATATTCCAAACAGATAGAGCCATATATTCTCACGTTGCACACTTCACAAAGCTTAATGAAAATATTAAATAGAGAACCAAATATCCAAATATAAAACCATCTTCCATTACCACACCTATATAAAGCATCAACTTACATTTTGCATTTCTGAACATCAGAGGGAGAAAAAAAAGAGCGCAAAAAACAAAAAGTTCTGTTCATTGAAAGTAATTCACTAACTACCAAATGTCTCCGAGGTTGAATAAACACTACAAGGCCTCCTTGTGGAAAATTATGGATTTAAGCCAACTTTATCACATTTACAAAATGTTGGAATTGTTAAACAGTTTATGACAAAAGTATAGCATTGCAATTTTCGCCACAGCTGCTCATGTAGATACAATTCTAGTTCACTCATATTTCTGTAGTGTCAACCGACCCGTACCAAAAAATGCAGTAGCACTTGAAATAAAAAGATGAGAGAAAGTTGGCACTGAGTGGAGGACCTTATACTAACAACACAGTAATAAAGCACCTCTGGAGCCTGGGGATACACTGCAATCGATGCCCGACTTTGCTGTTACTCTTAAAATAAATAACTACGCATTTATCAGAAATTTTCAATAGTGACAATGACAATAGTAATTTTCTACCTGGAGCGAATAAATACTTAGAAATGAATGCAGGAAAAATACAGTATATTACATTAAACACGCTCAGTATAGGGAATTCTGCTCATTCCACTTCCCTTTAATTACATTTATGTAAACCCATCATAATTTTCTTTTTATCAAAATGAAGCCCACACTAGCCGCTCCAATGAGCTTGACTGAAATAAGGTTTTGATAAATCTGGGTTGTAAACAAATTGCAACAGCGCCTTCATTTATATGCAGATGAGCAGCCTTTGTCGAGAATAAGTGAAACTTGTTCTCTGCTCAGATCACCCGTCCTCAGAAACACATGTACAATTGCTCACAAGCTTGTAAAATGTCACAACTACTGGGGTCAGTAATTAAACATGATAACCTTGATTATCTCGAGTGATCAGTGAGAATGTAAACATCCCTTCAAGGCAACATTCATCTCCTTATTGATACCTCTAACAATCTACTGTCAAACACTCTACTGAAAATAGAATCTCATCAGAATTTAAAGCAGGGGTATTAATGTGGATTTTTCTTGTGTTTGTGTCCACAGCATTAATCCAAACAGGATGGTTTATGAAGCGCACTGCATTAAAACACATAATCTGACTTCCACAAATAATCAATACACAATTCTGTAAATTCTGCAACTTGCCTGCTCTGTATGCAAAACAATAATGCCCCACAGACACACACAGACCTGCGTAATATTATATTCCACTGTCTCATAAATCCTGAAGCCAAATAAATACAGTACATACAGACTCCTCTCTTACTTCTAATCAATATAATACAGGAGCTAATTTCGTATTACGCAACTCCATCTTGTCTGTACTATATGAATCAATCTAACTACCTAAAATAAGTCATTTTACTTTATTGGCTGAGGAAACAACCCCATATTAAAAACACACATACTCTTTACTATGTTACAAAAAGCAACATTCAAATCAGCAGCTTCCAAAAAATTTACAAAAATACTGTTGATGATTTTTAAAACATCTAGTTGTCACCCTGCGGGCCATGGGTTTCATTTCACCGGCTGCAGCAAAAGTGGATTAATCCAACCCCCCCAGGAATTCAATATTCAGGACACTGATATGCCAACATCTTACAATGCTCGGTACAATGCAGTGTAGAGCCTAAACGCCTTTATGCTGAAAATACAGGTACTATTTCTATCTGTAGAGTGCATTTTTCCTCAGTCTGCACATTAAGTGCATCAGCAGATTTGGAAATGCATGTTTCAGTCTTATAGGGCTGGGTAACGGTTTCTAACGATACTTCCGTTTGGACCTTCCCAGCTTTACTGCTTGTGTTGCAAAAAACAAAGAATTAACATGAATGTGAAGGGATTTACTGCTTGGCAGATAGAAGGACGAGGGGCCGGTTGATCTCGGGCTCACAGGATTTTCAATACCCAGCCACACTCAACATTTTAGTTGTTCCTTCGCATAAACATCTTGTGATTTACTCAATTCATTAACACTGTTAAAAAGGTAAGAAACAACTTGTATAATCTACCAAATTACACTCACGAAGGTGTTCGTCATGACACATTATTTATAATAATTATGTGAGAGGCTGCGACAGTGGGCTGACAAAACAAACCTCTCCCTGCCTGTCCTGACAGCGTATACAACCATATGTCTATGCGGTGTTTACATAGTAAACATAGTTCTGTTTTCTGCATCAGACCAGACAAATAATCAGGCAGGGCAATCGGAGAGGATGCTCCGTCACACAGCACTGCCAGTCAGATTGTTAAAGCCCTAAATTAACATTTTGTTGTGATACTTCTAGGTACATCTTCTGAAAAACTCATTATTAAATCACCAATCTGCCCACAGATGTCGATTTCTGCAATCCAAAACTGATATTGCACCCTGAAACCCAATCTTGTTTAAAATGCAGTTATGACCAACACGGGAAACAGCCCCATGATTACGTGTATCTGGCTCTGAACCAGGGTCGAGAGGACGTGACAACCATTGGGCTGGTTTTCAAATGTCCATTCAAAAGGTATAAAATAAATGACCTTGTGTCTTTTTTCAGCCGATCACCAGATGAGCATGTCTGGATTAAAAGTATTTTTGAGTGCAGGGATTATCAATCCAATTCTTTAGAGTGCATTTACGAAAATACAAACAGCGTTTTGGGTAGGCATCATCAGGAGATCATCTTCCTGGCGAGCACAAGATTTTACTCATCATCATCATGATGTTTTGGCTAGAGTACGAGGGGGAAATATCTATAACTGAGATCACCCCAGATTAATATGAGTGGTAGCTTTTTGTGATGCTTGAGGCAGGGCTAAAATGTGGAGAAATGGTATTAGCACAGGAAGCTCACAGTTTGTCAACAAAATGTCCTGTCTGCATTGCTACCGTAGCTCCACTTCTTTTATTTCCATTACTATGCATTTGTCAGGGAAAATGTTAGAATCTCCCAAGTTCACCAGGTGTAAAAATCCCCTGAGAACTAAAGAGATCGGATCCAAAAGCAAGACAGAATCGATGACAGATTCATTTTTATCTCCCTGCAGTTCAGTGTTCAGTAGGTTTGTGTTACAAATCAAGACCTGCAATATATGAGGACATGATTCTCTGCTAATATAACATTCCGTGCAATTTCATAATAAGCCGGCTGCAATCATACAACCAATATACCTCTTAATGATGCCTTCATTCTAATATAAGAGGATACCACAGAACGGAGCCCTTAAAGAGAATGAGATAGCAGTAGATGTGAGCGCTGACCCTGTCTTTTTTTGCAGAGGTAGCACACAACTGTCGAGCCTCACCCAGGGGGCTGATAACACGCAGCAGAAGTGCTGAAGCAAGCTCCCTGTTAGTCTCTCAGCACGCTTTAAATACTGTCAGTGACAGCAGCACATAAACCAGCTCCTCCCCAGTAACGTCTCAACAATGGCACTGCTTCATTTGTTGACAACAGGTCAGGGCCCAGATTGTTTACATTAGATGATTAGCTGTGGAGGTAATGATGTACAGACAGGACTTTTAGACAGGAACCAAATGTGTCAACAATTATGACCGAACAGTTCTCGCTTCTATCATAAGCAAAAGTCTTTGTACAAATATCTCAGATGTTGATAGTTCGTACCCACATTTCTTTTTCTCTCCATTTGGGACCCAAGAAGAAGTTTATTGTCTTGCTCTGAGTTGTAGAGACATACTGAAGCTACACCAGACCAGGTTTGTATCTTAATTAACCGGCAAAACAGCAAAACAGTAAACAATTAATGGCACACACAGATCATCTCCTTACATTACATTGCATTGCATTACTCAGTAGACTGGACTCTGACTAAAAGTTTATATCAGAGACTTAACCAGAAATACACAATGGAAAAAGTGGAACAAGTGAGATAACGCTGAAAAACTAGGGAATCGCACCTTCTATGTTACTAGAAATTACTAAGTGTATCCCTCCCTTTACATAAAGATTTTGAGAAAATGCAAATAACTTATCTACCCACCATCTCACTTGTTGAATTGTCCACCACAGATTAGAGAAAGATGAAAAAAAACCAACACTGTAAAACATTGTTCATGATTTAAGAAAACCCCTCAGATGTGCACCATGTATATGTATGGTTAATATTGCTTATACACTGGAAATGTGGAATATTTATATAGAAAATATTCAAAACAATAGAAACAGTTTCACATATACATGTTTTTCTTTTTTTTATGAAACCACGTATTTACCCATGAGCTAGTAAACTAGACCCTCCCTAACCCCTTTGGCACAATAATCATATTCATATTAATTATTATTATATTGTTGAATTACAAGACATTTGAATAGGAATGGTCACTCACACATTCAGAGTAGTAACACAGTTTCTGTAGTCGTAACACATATTGGTACTGTATGATGTTATAACATAGCTCAAAAACATCTATTTTTTCTATATTTTTCACCTTTGTTGATATGTAAATAAATGTACTTTCATCTGAAACAAAACAGAACGGTCTTTGCATGCCCTTAATATTTACAGAATCACTTTGTCTGAGTTTGTTCTTGCTGGCTACTGTGGAGCAGAAATCAGACCATGGGCCGCATATGCTGCATCAGTCAGCTGTCACAGCCGGCGGATGCATATGATGCGGAAAACATGGAGATCGTCATGGACAATAACACACAGGCAACATTTTGAAGTTCTGATTTTTGTTGCGATACCAACAGCCCAATAATCTTTAATTAAGTCAGACATACTTGTCTTTGCGGCAGATAACATTGTTGTCTGTGTTGTGTATCACAACCTTCTGATGCTTGATTTTTTTTCTTCTTCTCCACTTTGCTGAGTGTTTTCCTCTGTGGAGGGAGCTGACACAAAGCCATGGCCCCATTTCTCAAAAGTATCTTAGTGAATGCATTCATCGGCACATATTATATCCCAGTACTACTCTATGAGTACTCACAAACTCTGTGAGTATGAATGGGTACTTACACTGTTGGCACATGAAATTTAGGATTAGTCTCATGAGACATTATTTTAAAGCAGTAGATGACATTTTGGCAATTCACGGATTTGCTTTATTTAGATTGGAAGATTGATACCATTCTTATGTCTGTCCATTCAATATGATCCTCTTTTGCTTTTCTGCCCCTCTTTGTCAGAAAAGAGTGGAGAGGTCCAAAAAGGTCTTAGCACCTGTGCAAGAGATGACCCTGGTAGAAGCTGAGGAGGAGGAGGCTCTCTCACAGTTTGAATCGATCGGTCTGTGCCCCCTAACATAAGCGATGACTGTGATTCCAATTAATCCCATTCAAAGCGCTGTCTTTGATGAAACAGAGTGACACTTGAGTCCTGCTGATACATTCTCCAGCTAAGCCTTAGATAATGTCACACACTAGAAATACGTTTTGAGGTTAGATTCCTGCCAATAATCCACCTGAAGATGATTTAACGACTAAGATGTTTATGGTAAAACAAGGCCTGGACTTCTCAATCCCTCCTCTCCCTCTTTCTCAAGTCACAGACAGAGAGGTACAAAAGGTTTGGTCCCAACTACTTCAGGAATCATGTAGAAAATATACATTCAAACCTCTGAAGAAACTCAAACTGGAAGAGTAGAAAATACTGAATACTGGCAGGATAAAAGAAAGCAGCAAGAGAAAGAAGGACAGAGGAAAAGAAAGCTATATGGAGGGAACAGATTGGAGAGCTGAACGAATAAAAAGATGCTTTTGTGAGAA
The DNA here is from genome assembly GCA_036023855.1 of Gadopsis marmoratus. Taxonomy (NCBI): domain Eukaryota; kingdom Metazoa; phylum Chordata; class Actinopteri; order Centrarchiformes; family Percichthyidae; genus Gadopsis; species Gadopsis marmoratus. Next base: position 20,659 of record JAVQJF010043456.1, on the reverse strand, counting down.
AGTTCTTCAGGGTAACATACAGGCCTGGTATGTTAACACAATGCACTTTTGCCATAACCTCTCATATATTTACAGTGTTTTCCCTTACATTGTATTTGTTTGTGTGACTGTGTGTGTTTGTGCGATTATATATACACACATAGACATACACACTGTTAAACACTGTTTAGTGTTTAGTCTGTACAGACCTTAGGAGTCTTATCTCATCAATACCGCTGTCATGTTGCCATTACCTCTCATTAACTAAGACACAGCAAAAACATACTCGTGCATTCAAAACACACACACACACACACACCTACACACACACAATCTCTAATTAGTTGATAGCCATGTTACCTTAAGGCCACTACCCAAACCGAAATGCACGTACCTCTAGACCTTCGAGAATGATTTCTGGTTTTACAGACACAAAAACACTACAAAGATATAGTGGCCATTTTTGCAGTTCTTCACGCCCCACTTGTGACAAACAGCACTAAGAAAATACAATGTGGGCAACGCTTGTTATCCTCGCATCTCACTGCAAACATGTAAACACAAACGTAGCCGACCGTCGCAGCTTGGCGTCTTCAACAACCAGTCCTCCATGACTCCTTGACTTCAGGTTTTTACTCCACGACGAAGGACGAATGGATGTCAGTATTTCCATCCTCCCATACTCTTTTCTCATGTTGACCGTTGTTTTTGAGTGCTCCTCTTCGCTTCTGCGTTTTCTTTTCTTGTCATCTCTGCCTCACAGTGAGGATGAACTCTGGCTGTAGTTTCTGAGTGTCAGTCTGCTGTACCTGGGCGAAGGGGGAGAGGGGGGAGGATGGGAGGGGACTGGGGGGAGACACAGATCTGTCTCTGAGATAGGTGAACCACTACTAGATGCAAGGGAATCGCGGAAAGGCGATGGCGGAGTTAAAGCAATAAGCTCCTCTTCCAACTCTGCCCTCATCAGAGGAGAGTCAGTGAGGCAGGTGATCAGGCTTCCCCGCATGGGGGAAAGAGAGGGGGAGGTCTGGGGGTGAGGAGGTGGCAGGGGGTAAGGCGAAGGAGGAATGGGGTGTGCGAGACAGCCACCCCGCCCCCCCAAGCTGGACTCTACGGGTGGGAGGGGCTGGACATCAGCGTAGGTGGTGAGGGTCGGGGGCATCTGGATTTCACGGGGTAACAGATATGGGTCGGTGGGGTGAGGAGAAGGTGGTGTGTGTTTGTGCGTGTGTGAGTGCGTCGGAGAGGGTGACAACATCATGCTGTTGAGCTCAGTGATATTGGCCGTGAAGCGGTTTACCACACAGCTGATCTGATCCATCAGTGAACTCTGAGGCCGTCCTGGGTGATCGTCAACAGCAACCAAACGGCCGTCACTCCCAGCGACGAGAGAGCCGCTGCTGGAAGGACCACAACTGCTGCCACTGCCACCGCTGCAAATGCTGCTCGGGTACTGTGGAATGCCAGTCATCTGAGGCTCTTCCCCAAAACCCGCCCTTAGTCTCTGGCTGACCGTGCTGATTGGTGAGGGTGTCTGCGGCCGGTACGTGATGGAGTAGCGCTCCTCTGCTTCAGAGAGCTCGTACAGGGTCTTGTCTGTGACAGAGTCAGGATGACTGGGCAGGGAGGACATGGAGGGGAGGGAGGGCAGAGGGACGTGCGGGGGCAGGTCGCCCCCTCCACAGTAACGTTCCTCAGACGTTTTTGAGAAGGGCTTGATGACGGCAGTCTGATTGTTTTCCTTCTTCTTGATGTGGAAGGATAGCCGCTGCCACAGGTGGTTGCCACGTGAACCGCTGCGCTCTGTCTGCGCCCAAGACACTGATTTGCCGTTGGAACTGAAGAAAGGGAAGGAAAGAGAAAAAAGAAAGAAGGGTTGTTTTTAGCACTTAGAGGTAGATTTAGCACCTTCAGTTTATTAGTAATTTATTACTTTTATGTTAGTTTGATGTGGAAAAACTAATTTAATTTGGTTTTGTCTAAATCAAACAACATTTCTGATTAAAGATATATATATATATATATATATGTGTGTGTGTGTGTGTGTGTGTAGGCCCAGACTGAGCACTGAACATATTCTAAAGATTACTTTACTTCCTCCAACTGCAAACAAAATGTGGGCATTATAAACGTACTGAACATTATTTGCACTTTATTTCAAATAAAATATACAATAGTTTTTGTTTAATATTCTACACAATGGATTTGTTTGCGGTCCCAATTTTCTATCAGATTAACAACATTTCAAATGTAGATCATTATCATTTTCAGTCCATCTTGATAGCAACATCTCCTTGTAAGTATTAATTAAGACTTTTGATTAAATAAGAATTAGAAATATTAATGTTGCAATGGAACGACAAGGCAATTCCAACTTATTTTGTGGAGCAAATCTAAAAGCACCCATTAGTAGTCAATTAGCATTACGAACCAAAACAATGGAATAATTTACATAAACTGTGTCTCGTCTATATTAGTTCCAATTTATTATCTTAGATGAGTAATCTCATTTAATTGATACAAAAATATTCAAATGGAGCTTTGACTCGACCACAGACAATCTGTTGGACTCCATACGCAAAGTAATATCATTACAATTAATTCTCTGTTCTATTTTTTCCCCGACAACATGTTCTTCATTTTTCTTTGTCAGGTTCTCTCTCCCTCCATCTTACAATTTCTTTGCCACTTTTCTCTGCTTCACATCAGTCACAGCACTCTGTCCCCTGGACACCCACCCCCTTTCTTCCTCTCATCCTTTTGTCAGGTTAATTAGTGTGATTAATCTATAGTGGAACCTCTGATTAAACCTCACACCACCGTGGCTGGGGGTGAAAAGAACTCAAATCACCCTGGAGATGCACACACCCACACCTACATAGACTCTGTGACACTCACACCCACACATACACTACATGTCCACATACACATACATATGCTGCACTGTCAACCTGCACCCACACATACAGAGTTCTGTGATCTACTCATTTGTTACCATAGAATGAGTCGCTTACAGAAGACTTCGGAGCAGGACCAGACCAGACCTGCTACTTGCTGAAGCACATGTTGCACATACTGAAGAGATGCTTGATTGTATCTTATATATTGTACCCAGTTCTGAGGTTGATTTTAATGTCTGATGAAGGTAAACCATGCAGTCTTCAGTAGCTCAAACATTTTGTTCAGACATGAGTTAAATGTTTCTTTCCTTTTATATATTGTTCCCCCCCCAGTCTGCTGGTTTCATGTCTGTCTGCGTCTGTTCAGACTACACAATGACAGCATCTCAAAGGCAACAGCTTCCAGCCCTGCACTGAGGAGATAGACAGCCCAGCCAATTACCACCACCCACAGAGGAAGATAGGGCCAAAAGAGATGGAGCGGGGAAAAGAGGAATAAAAGAAACGAAGATGGAAACACACCTGACATTTCTCATAAGAGTGTGATTGAAATCTTCCTTGTCAAGCGGGGTGAGCTGGAGTAACCTGCTGACAAACGAAAATGTGTTCTTGTCTTTTTTCTCCCTTTTCATTCCGGGCAAGTGGCTGTGCGTCACTCCCTTTGTGTCCTTTGATCGGTTCCTTGCCATTGTAGATGACTTGTGGATGGCCTTAAGCTGGCTGTGAAAGTTATTATGTCTCTCCTTTTCACACCATTCTATTAGCATTTTCTCCTCTTCTCTTTCCGTCACATCTGTTTTTCATCTCTGTGTCCATTCCCTCCTCTCTGTATTCAGATGTCTTTCCAAATTTCTCCTTACCCTCCCTTCTTCAGTTCATTCCTCTCTTTCTCCTTCTTCACCATATCTCCATTAGGCAATTGTCTGCAGTTCATGTTAGGGTCAGAAGAACAGTCGAGCAGACTCAGGGGAGTTCAGAGAATCAATCTCTCAGAGAGCTCTATGCACACACACACTCACCATAAAGAGTCTCTGAGTGGGCCATTACAGAAATGGTGCCTTGGACTGTAACTGAGGAGTAACCTGGCATTAACCTGGGCAACAAGCCTCTAGTGTGCACACACACACACACACACACACACACACACACACACGTACCTGAGTGTCTCTCCAATAGAGCCTCTGCGTTTCCACAGGTTTACCAGACTAGAAGAACGGCTGGCTGCTGAGGACGATTTGCCATCGCCCACGTGCATGCGCACCACTGTGCTAGTGGTAAAGGCACTGCGCACATTACGCTCTGGTTTGGCTAGAATGATGTACACCTGATATAAAACATAATTACATGTTATTTAAATACAGCAAAACAGTTCTTTTTTTTAAAAAAAGAAGAAGAGCAGTCAATTTAATACTGTACCGAAAGAGAAAAAACCTAAATCACTGTGACTCTTTTTGGAAATAATTTGGTGATGTCTTTCTACAACTGTCGTTTAATAAATGTTCTTTTTAGAGTGGTGAATGAGTGAGAAGTAGAAAATGTGGATTTCAGCCACAGCCTTACCTTGGGTACGAACATGCAGCACAGAGCCACAGTGGCACTGAGGCTGACACTGAAGCACATGGTGATAATTTTGTAGTTGGAACCAAAGTAGATGGGTACAAAGGCCAGCCAGATAATACAGGTGGTGTACATGGTAAAGGCAATGTACTTCGCCTCATTGAAATTAGCTGGGACGTTACGTGTCTTGGCGAGAGAGAGAGAGTCAGAGAGAGAGTCAGAGGGAAAGTGTAAGCAAATATTCATACATTTCTATGTTCTAGATGAATCTTTTCTATTGATCTTGCCATAAAATAGAAAAATAAAACAAAGAAAAACAGTAAACCCACTGCCTTTACAATGCTGTTATAATTCTGATGCTAACCTCAGTATTATGTGCAGGTGAATTAAGTGAAACACGGGGTCATAACCATTTACCACCAGAGTTGTATTGGTTTTCTCTGCTGCTGTGTTCATAAACACACTTAATTTGCTTGCTTGACTTGCAGTGTATTTCAGCTTTTGTCTCCTTGCACAATTCTGCACTCACACTACATAAAATGAATGGCTGCAGGACAGTGATAATCAAACATTGACTTTATAATGTGTTTGGTGTAATAGAACTTACTGCTGTTGAAAGGTTGTAGAGCACCAAACACAAACAGTGGTTCAATCATATCTGTGTCACTTTTTTTTATATTAAATCCACATGGATGAAATTAACTTGTTCTGGATAAAAGCATCAGCTACATAAATGTAATGTAATATAGCAGCTTGAAGAATAACATATACTGTACACGCTACAAATTGGACATATGTAGAATGAGTACACATGCTCCTTCACATAAGAATCTATGGCTCCAGCAAGATGTGTCCTTGGAGCTTTGGGTTTTAAGCACCCAATAATTGACGATTTAAATTGCCACTTAAATCACATTCAATACTATGGCACAGAAAGTCATCCCAAACCTTTTGAGTTTTAGGTGGTAATGTACATTAGTTACAAACACTTCAGCTATTACCTTGAAGGCATAGAAGGTGCAGCTGAGGATGAGCAGGCAATTGTAGCCCAGCGGTGCAACCACGGCCAGGTTAGTGGTGTTGCAAATGAGGTTGACCTGGCGGATGCTGGGGTAGTCATGGATCACCTATAAAGACAGATACCAATGATAAAAAACTTGACAAACATTTTGCTATACGCATAATTTTTCTTCCACAAAACTGGGAGTTATGTTTGCAAATATGTAACAACGGTGGCATTAAAGGGGATTGTGGAAGCAGTACAATTTAACTAAATAACATTGCCATTCATTGCACTGTACGGAAGAGGATTAGGGCCACATGTGAAGTTCTGACATTTTTTTTAAAGCTTACCTCAGGTGGCTCCATGAGGAAAAGAGCCACGATGATGCCCAGCTGCAGCAGTATGAGGAGGAAGGCAATGATGAGCTGAGCGCAGGCAGACATGAAGCGAGGTTTCTTTGTGCAGATCTTTTTCTTGCTGCCTGCCAGGATCCGTGCGATGCGGTTTGTCTGGGGTCAGATGGAAAAAATACTATCAGGACCTTTTAATAAACTATATACTGAACATACTGTATCAGGCTTTTGTTCCTTGCCATTGTTTAATCCTACCTCCGTTCCCTCAGCCCTCATTCCCAAAACCCCAGAGGACAACAGTAAGATAGACCTCTCTCTGATGTTATGGTACCCAGATCATCATCACCATTAAGGAATCTGCGGTATCAAAGGACTACAGCACCTGCTTTCCCCTGTTTCTTTCTGATTAAGTATACAATTCTGTTTCCACCCACAGACGTAACCCTGCTGCTGACTCTCCAGTATCTCAAGGTTTCTTGTGGCTATTCTCCAACGACCATCGACGACCCAGGCAGGTTAGTATGGATCTAATGACAGGGAAATTACAAGTCTTTAAAAGATAACTCCTTTAGCCCTTACACCTTTCGCAACTGTTCGACACTTCTTTAACTTCCTTAATCTTTAACTCAGTCCTTACCTTGGTGACAAGCGCAGAGTAGCTCATGGCAGGCGACAGGCCTATTCCCAGCCGTTGGAGGTAGCAGTGGATGACATGGGGTTTGGCTATCAGGCTGAAGGTACACAGGTACCCCAAGCAGATCCCTGCCAGTATTATGTAGCACAGCTCCCTACTGGAAGATTTCACTACTGGAGTGTCCCGGAACCTGAACGCAGAATGTGCAAAAACATGTAAGGGAAGAAAATCGCACACAGACAAACAGTATATATACACAAGAATTTAAACACACACTCATGAAAAAGGTGAAGAGTAGAAATGTGCAACGTGTATGTTGTTCTTCTCATATTTTCTTAGACAGGTGAGATTCATTACCTGATGAAGACTGCGGTGACAAAGAATGTGGCCATTTGACCAAGGCAGGCAAAGACCACAGCAGCAATGGGTTCAGGGTCTCCCCACCGCAGGTACTCCACTGGGATAGCGTCACAGCCTGAGGATATAAACATGTGGAGATGCATCCATCTGTGTCTCTATTTCTCCCGTCATTCAACCTTTGTATCTGATTCCTGTCACACTCTTTTTCTTTATAATGCCCATCCATCAATCTGTAGTGGGAAAAGAGAGAGACTCTTTTCTCTCCAATATCTCCCCTCTCTCTCTTCATCCTCATCCCTAATTCTATCCCTTCCTCCATCCATTTCTGTCTTCCTCCTAGGAAAGGAGATAAAGTGTCATTAATTAAGAGGGACAATTCTAATTACGATCCATCTTTACGCTGGCTGAAATTATCCGGCTGGTTGGTCTAGACAGGCTGTAGCAGCAGGAATGCACATAGACTCAAACTTTCTATCCCTATACATTTTCACGCCTTTATCTCTCTCTTTCTCCATCTTTCTCTTGCTCTTCTCCCTCTCACAGACATGTTCATAGAGTACTGCAAATCGCAGAGAGAGGAAGGGACAAAAAAGTAATTAAAGAGACTTAAGTAATTGAACGACTTTGTCTTTAACACGGTCAATAAAGTTTATCAAATCAGTAATGTGGTTAGGTCTAGGGGCATAAACAGTAGCCAAGGAGGTGGTAACAAACAGATAGAGGATGTGGTTCATCTGCAGGCTTACATCACTGAAAAGCTCAAAGTTCCATTTGAGTTGAAATTGTATAAAATCTATGTAAACCATAATCTAAAGCAGTGTGAGGTATTGAACGGCATGCAGTGTGTGTGTAAAACAGAAAAAATCAGTCCCATAATTATTTAAAGACAGAAAATAACCCAAACATAAATGAGTCAAAATGGAGCAGCTTCACAACAAAATCACAGATCAGATTCTCTTTAATATCGCGACATTTTAGGAGTTATTTATATGTAAATATAACTCTTGTTTTGTTTTTTTTTACTACTTTAGAATAGCCCTTTTTTAAGCAATATGGACTACGGTAGCTGTCCTGCCAAACCAAGACGGGTGAGGCCTACCCATCCATGAAAATGTAAGGTGGGAGGAAAGTAAGGCACTAGCTGAGAATTTACCTCCAATTAATCCTGCCCACATGCATGTAGAAGCCGGGGCCGAAGATCCCAGATCAGTGTTTTGTCATGGGTTTTCTCAGAGCAGTCGGAAACCATCGGCTAAATCGGCATTTTAATACTTAATTAGTTCACATAACCTGCAGGAAATTGTGTCGTGTTTAACCCTAAGCAAAACTGGTGCATTAAGGGGAGTGGGGCAGTTTGGAGGGTTCGGTCAATATTACGTTTTGAGGCAAACTCCTTCAAACACTCTCAGACTCAAACTGTGGAACTTTACCGATCAGTGGAGAGGCTCAAATCCCAAAGCTAATCCTCCATTTTTCTGCTCCTTTCACTCTCCCTGGCTGCTGCTTCAGTAGACGCTCTATTCATCTCCATCTCTCACACTCACACTCACTCAGAAACATAAACAGAAGAAAAAAGACTTTTACTTTTCTCTCACACTCTTGTTCTCGTTTTTGCTCTATTGCCGTCTCCAAAACTATCCTATTGCTTTCTATCGTTTTCACACCCACTGTACCTCTGCCCCAGTCTGCTGAGACCTTGCTCTCGCTCTTCTATTCCCTCTGCCTCTTTAACCCTCCCTCTATTCATCTCTCAAACTCTTTCTCTCTCTTTATTTTTTGGCCTGGGGGAGAGAGATCAAATTGTCTGCTGGAGGAACAGGGCAGGTAGTTTGTTTACACCTCATTATTACTGTTCCATATAGTTCCGCTGGGGGACACGCAGCACTTACTGTTGATGAAATGAGTCACATACTCACACACATGAACATGCACAGATAAACACACACAAAGTAATATATGGGTAATGCCAATATTGCTTTCAGTTCTTTGTCTCCTTTTTTCACTATCAACTTTCTCACAGGTTTGCTCCCTGTTTTAGTTTAAGGATGCTTCTCTCTCTGGCAGTGGAGCTCAATCTGAATTTTCAGCAGGGCTCGATTCATGTTTTAATCATTGAGCTTGGTGAGGAGCTAGCAAGCAGTATAATGAGCAGTTGAAAGCATAACAAGGCAATACCCAACCGCTTCGAAGACAATGGAGGGGAAATACATTTTCATTGCAACTGAAATGTATTTGCATTGAAAGTTGCTCTTGATGCAGAATAATTAAAATATTGCTGACCATGTTGGTAACAAATTAAAGAGATGTGAGAGAGGGAGTGGAAGGGAGGGGAGGATAGGGTAGGAAAAAAGGAGGGGCGGGTGAAGCGAAGAGATCGTCTCTCAGTTTCGCTCTCGAATGTATCGGGTGCAGGACTTCCTTCGACTAGCATCGCTACTACTGCATTAATATTACAGCATCTTTATGCAGCACCATGGTCAAATACCGTGGTTTACATTCAAGTACTTTCTTGGCAAAGTGGAAATGTCATGCACTTACATGTTATAAAAAAAACATGCAGACACATTACACAAACACAAACATACAGAGACGGACCTGTGAGGTCATCCGTAGGCCAGGAGCCCAGTTCACAGGCTCGACAGGTGTACTCGTCGAACACAAATTCATTTTCTTTACAGGGAGTGCACGTCCAGCAGCAGCTCACCTCACCTTTACGGATCACCTGGAACGGACAGAGTGCATAGTGTCTGTGTGTACCAATACCTTTGTCTAGTACATGCTTGCAGTGACGTATTCTACATGCCGATTCATGTGCACCAGCCACTGTATTACATAGATCCTTTTATATTTCACTAATAATTAATTTCATGCAGCCATCTTGCTCAGAAAATAACTGGCCCAAGACATTTGAATTAATTTAAATGAGGTAGCCAAAATTATACATAATCTATTCCGCATTTGAAAATGTGTCATGTACAGTAAACACTCCACAGTAAGGTGCTGGATTGACAATATTGCCTGTATTGCCCTTTTTAACGATTAACTTACTTTACTTATGACTTTCTTTGCTACTTTTTACTTACATGCAACTATTTTATGTAGCATGTAAATAATTGTCATTTTTTCTGCATCAGTAATCTTACCTTAATCTGTCCTTTGTCACAGGGTTCACTGCAGACTGACTTGATGATGGTGTCTTTGATGGGCCAGATTTCATCATCATCTATTTTCAAGCCTCTGTTGTCCCAACTGCCAACATTAATGTAGTCATAGTAGTCCTTCCCCATCTTTTTGAAGTTCATTATTTCATACCTGTGGATGAATGGTACACAAAGAGTCCAAGAGCACATGCATAGTCATGTCATATGACCATGCAAAAGGCCACAACAAAAAGAAATCAATGACAGCTTTATTCAGTTACAATGCCTACCTGCCAGGTGAGTCTCCATTCGCATCAAATAAGATTCCTTCCCCTGACACGCCTGTGAAGTTGGTTTTCATCAGGAAGTCCAGCAGCGTAGCACCATCTATAGGTCGCATGGCATCACACAGGCCCTTAAAATACACAAACAGTCATGATATGTCCAGCACAAGTGTCCTGAACAACAGCTTAAGACTTTGTCACTTTGGAAATGGTTAATTAGAGTAAACTTAAAACATGTTTACTGTACTGTGGGACATAATAAAAGTGTTCAGTAACCCCTACAAGGCGGTGGCTAGATCTCCCCGCTACAATAATAAAACATAATATAAAGATAAACTTTAAGCAATCAAAACACCAGCAAACAATGTGCATCGTCCATCCAAGTTTCCTGAAAATTTGAATGTTCAGTGTAGCAGGTATTGTTTTTCTGTCCCATTCAGGCCGATCACTCACAGTCAACAGTGCCAAGATTAATCGTCTCATGAGGTTTAATCAGAACTGAACCCTGAAATTTAGATTCCGCTTTACATGTCTGCAAGGATGGAATCTAATGTCATTCCCACAAAGTTACTACTAACATGAGCCAAAACCTGTAAAAGAATGATGTATGTACTGTATCTTCATCTGTAGTTGTTGTATTTCTGTCTTAGAAAAATTAAACAATTTTAGCTATGTAAATGTCTAAACTGGCACATATTAAGGAATGTCTATATGCAATCATCCAATATGCAATACGGCAGCAATACCCAGCTAGTACCCTCTTTGTGTCCCACCATTACCACTCGCCACCCCTTCATCTCCCTCCATTATCTCCTTGGTTTGTCCTATGTCTCTCCATTCATCCATCAGATCAGTGCCTACCTGATAGCCTGGGCAGAGTGCCCGTTGCATGTTATGCAGGCCATATGCCATCGAGTAGATGGCATTAATGACAAACCCCATCTTAGTGTCCTGAGCATACTGCTGCCGAAGCGAGTCTCGCTCTGCAGCGGTGGGTGGGTAGAGTCGAGTTGGGGGCATTGGGTGGTTGAGGAAGGATGGAAAAAGAAAGGCAGGTATATCAGAGAGTTAATTTCCCTTCTAGTTTTATGAAACGCAGCATGATTTTTTTCCTAATATCAAAGACCACTCTTCTTCCTCTCATTTCTTCTCATCGGCCAATTCCCACTCTACACTTCATTTCTTTCTGTCTCTTTCTGTGTCCTGTTCATTTGTATTTCATGTCTCATTTTATTAGAATACATGACACATGACTCCCTTTGATGCAGCTCTCACACACCATTTTGCGTATGAATGGAGAGAATGAAACAGAGAGAGAGACAGGTGGAGAGGAATACAAAGAAATAAAGGGAGGGTGCACTCACAGCCACAAGGGATATCTCCAGATGAACCGGAAAGCTGTGTGTATCCATATGGTATATGTGTAGGTGTGTGGGTGTGTGTTCAGCTAGTCTGTTTCTGTCTTTTGTATTTGCATTAATACTGGCCATTATGAAAGCCTGTCACTGAAAATGCAGATTGGTACTGTAGCCTCTCTCTTTCTCTGTACCCTAGATGGTCGTGGTCAACAGAAGTACAGTACAGCAGTAACTGTATATGTACAGTATGTCCATACTCACTGGTGTTCAAGAAGTAAATTTCAGGTCTTGTCCCAATATGTCTCAAATCATATATCATATCACAATCAACAACAATTAAATGGAAAGATGGAGCTAATAATCACTCTGTCATGAAAGAAAATTATGTAAAGAATATACTTTTTTTTGGTTGTCATCGTGTGTTTATGTCTATACTCACTGCTACAGGTGCGGTTGTATTTGCTGCTCTCCTGCGGGTGGCCTTTAAGTCGACAGTGAAAGCGATGCTGCCAGAACTCTGGAAACCAGGGGTTCCTGAGGTTGTTTTCAGGACTAAGTTTAAGGTAGTACTCATCAAACCACTTCACATCAGCCGACTGGAGCTTGATAGTAATACCACCGGCCGCTTCCCTAACATAGCCATCTGTTACATCATAGCGGTCTGCCCATCCATCACTGCAAAAAAAAAAAAAACACAAGGAAATGCAAAGAGAAAAGGTTAAACAAACTCAGAAACCCCATCAATGTATCTGTGACAATGAAAAAACCTGCAGCAGTTTTTCAATCAAAAACAAACTTTGCATTGTTTCTGCGGGTTTTTCTGCACAGGCTATTTAGAGAACTTAATTGGACATTTTATGCTTTGTCAATATTTTAGGAGAAGACAGGTGTAACTATGTGGGAACATTTTCTTTGTGATTTTTGCTCCCACTATCATAATTGAAGGTTAAAATAATAGGGCTGGCAGTTTAGACTGCTTGAATAAGCCTGCCATTAGCCAACTCTTACACCTTATCTGGTCTCCATCCCTGTTTCTATGTCAAAAAGAAATCCTCTCACACTACTGTCTGGTTATGGCAAGAGTTTAATCAGCCATGTGGGGCTGTGGAGCTTTTATAGGGCTTGCCTCTATGGTATTCACAGTAATACTGGTAGTTGAAATAATCAACCTGATTAGCTGAGCATGTACAGTACATGCAAATTATAATAATAAACTAAAATTATAATGTGTCGAGATGCAAAGGTGAGTGGATCAGCCTTTAGAGCCCAATAGAGTGCTAAGTTTTCTTCAATTACAATACACAACTGTGTGTGTGTGTGTGTAGGTGTGTGTGTGTGTGTGTGTGTGTGCATGCGTGCAGTTAACAGCTGACATGCCTGGTATTGGATGAAATTAAATGTTTGGGTTCAGAGGTGAGAAACAGGTGCACCAATATGTCACCATAACAAATAAACCCTATTTCACACACACAACCACACACATCACATAAGCACACACACCAAGTCATTTATTTGGTGGGTGCTCCACTTCACCCAGAGGAAAGGACAAACAAACAGAATGAGAAAAAAAAAAAGACAGAAGAAGAGCAAGAGATGGAGAAGCAGAAGTAGCAAATCAGGGAGAAACACAGTGAAAGGAGGCACAAGCAGAATGACTAGCAGAGAGTCAGAGGACACGTGGGAGGAAGCTCTTACATCATTATGGGCAATGTCCAAAATCCATCATGTCGCTGACAAATAGGCATAAACACTATGCACAGGCACACACACATCCACCAGCCGGGTGTGAAGATGATGTAGGTCAAATGGAGTATTTTGGCTGCTGCTCAGCAGCCATGCCCCGTCAGACACCAGCAAGACGAATGTAACTATCTCACAATACACAAGCTGTGAAGGCATATCGCTGTAGTCTGGACGTTTTTGGGGGGAGGAATTTGGGTTTACCGCTCCTCAAAGAAGCACAGATGGCACTGTGTGTGTGTGTGTGTGTGAGTGAGTGAGTGAGTGTGAGAGAGACAGAGATAAAGAGAGGAAAGAAAAGATAGGAGTGGATGTGAATGACTGAATGAATCTTCTCTCCTTCTTTCACAACTACTGCCAACATGGCCTAAAGCAAGACAATGATCCTCAGCTCTTCCAGTGGAAATTCTCTTTTCTTCCTTTCCTTCCTTCTTTCTCTCTGAGCCTCCAGAGAACAAAACAAATTTTCTCCTACAGCAGTCCTTTCCAGCCTCAGTCTGATTGGAGACCCAAAGTGTTTGCGTGTAAGCTGCCTTCTCTGTCTGCCATCATTTGTGCCTCTCTAACTATCCCTCTTTTTCCTCATTCTTTTTGTCACCCTCTGCCTCTGGGCTGTGGTCATAAATCGCAGTGGAAGCATTTCTAGATGATTATCCATTACATTATAGAAAATGCCTGTAAACATTCAAATGGATGTGTGTAAGTATGTGATGTATGGTAAATGTATGGTGTCATATTTGTATGGTGGGTGAGCAGCGGTTCTGTCACTAATGATACCTGAGTTTATATCAGGTGTGTGAATGCCTTGAATGCAAGTCACAAGTCTCAATGTTACTACAAAGTTCTTCCGCGTATGTACTGTTGCTTAGACATAAACTACCATTGTGAGGTGCAATGTGTCATGCAGGTGCTTTCATGATTACTTCAATTATTATTTCAAGTGTATTGAATTTGCACATTCATTTTATTCAACTGGTTGGATTATTCTCAGCACAAATTGTTCTAAATATGTTTTTTTTTGCCATTTTAAAGCCATCTCTCTGTAAAATGAGTCTTAAATAAAAAGTAAATCAATGGAGCTTGAAATAGTTTGAGCACTGACTGTCAACTTTCAGAGAGCCACACAGCTGTTTAAATCCATTGACCATTTTTGTGTCTGGTGTCACGCTGTCGTTACTGACGTGTTGTTATTGATATTATGAGACACCGCGGTTGGCAGAGTGAGAAAGAAAGAATGTAAGAAAAGGAGGAAAGAGAAAAAATGAAGTCAAAATCAAAGAGATTGGTAGAGGCAGTGAAAATTGACTCACGAGGTAAACAAACAATAATCATTAATAAGCACTCTGTCACCCTGTCAATAGATTTCTTTTCTTCCACCGACATAGTTTTCTCTCTCCATCTGTTTGTTTTCGCCCTCTCTCATTAACACCTTCAGCTTTCCCTGGAGCCCCTTCGCGGCGTTTTTCTATCCTCCTCTCCCTCCACATCTTCCAACTCTGTCACATTCCACTGCATCCATCTGTCAGTATGTCCTTCTAATTATTTCTACTGTTTTCATATTTTCTTTCTTATGCACACAACACATACTTTCTATCTATGATAGCTCCGTCAGACACATAGACATGCATGGTATGACATGTGTGTGTGTAACATCCCATTCAATGCTCTAGATTCATTTCCTGTTTTATTTTGGTAGTCTATCCTCTTGTGTGTATGTTTGACCTCTTTGCCCTTAATTCTTGTGTGCTGTATGGATTTTAAACCAAATACAACAAACATACACAAACATACACAAAAATGTATGTAAAACAATTTATTAATTTATAGTATGTAACTGTGGATGACTTTGCCACAATAAAAGGGCTTGCTATACATTTCTATAAATAAATCTATACATTTATGAGTGCAAAGTGTGTGTGTGTGTGCGTGCGTCATCATAAATTAGGCTAATCAATCACTCGCTCTATTCTTGATCATAAAAGTGTTCTTAATGACATCCTGGTTCTCTCTCTCTGCCTCTGTCTCTTTCCTCATGTCTAGGAGCTCAAGGCCGTTGCCATGGTTTCCAGCCCACGCTCAACCTGCTGTCTGTACTTTGTGTCTCATTAGAACACACTGGATTTTATGTGTATGCACACACACACCCACATTAACACACACACTCTTTTCTCTCTCTCCCTTTCTCTCTCACACACACACCTTTCTATTCACTTATCGGTTAACATTAGACGGCCTGTCTCTATCATTATTAGAAATGCTTTTGCATAATAGTACAGTATGCCAGTGTTGCCAATGCATCACTTTAAGCAGAACTTTTACAAACCAACTCTACACACTGAGGCCTGGGGCAATTGCCTTTCCATTCTGTTCATTCAAAGTATAAATAGCAACTGGAACTGGAACATTTGCAAATGATGATTAATTTTCAGTTGGTTCTTTCTTGGTTATGAAATCCATCTCAAGCCATGTCTTTGGATTCTCTGATGCAACTTGCAACATGATAATATATTTTCTGACTACTTCTATTTTCCTCTGTCTGTTCCATTGACTTTGCTTGCATTTATGCATTTATTTGTAAAATTTAACTGACCATGACTGTACATGTAGTTGTTTTGGAAATTGGTTCTTATGGCAAAATAGGGTGTTTGGAGAGACCAAGATCATACATCTGTTCTTCATCTCCATTTGGATATTCGTATCTTTATTATTCAGTTTACTTTTATTGAGATAAGGATCTGCATGTAAGACAAGGTGATTTAAATGGCATATAAAACAAATAAGAAACTGAAAACAGTCTGTTATAGTAGTAAGCAAATAATGATGGTTGAAGACAAAGAGGTGAACATGGTAATGGTCAAAAATGGTTAAAAATATTGTGAGTGTATCAAACCGTGAGCTCTGTATTGTAAATCAAACCAAGAGCTGACTGGATCAAGAGCTGACTGGATCAAGAGCTGACTGTGCACTTGCCAATGTTTGATGACAGAGTAGAGAGTGGAGGCATCCATTTCAGTTTCAGAGTGTTACATTAGGCTACTCCTTTGGATTATTCTGTAATCACTGTAGTAAGATCGGTTACGCTCAGGCAAATAAGGTCACAGATTTTGTATTGGAAAAATATTTGAACCTGATCTGACGCTGTGCTTCCAATAGGTCACTTTAGTAATTAATGTCTGAGTTCAATAATAACATGCCACCCGACCCCAACCCACCGACTCTCTAGCTGCCATGGCAACCTGGCAGTGATTCTAGATGAGCATCTGCTGCTTACAGCCATACATACTACACACATACACACACACACACACACACACACACACACACCAGCAGTCCACCAACCAAACCTGACAGCATTAATTAGCTGGAAAGACAAGACAAGTAGGGAAAGCGAACACAGGGTACACAAACAGGCGGTTACAATCTGACAGAGTGGAAACTTTCTTAAATTGAAGACTAAAAACTAATGTAAGCTGCTCTGCGTGTCTGTGAACACCCAAAACTTAGGTTTTGATAGCCCAACAGCTGTACAGGCAGAAGCTCTGGTGCCAAAATTTTAGTCCAGAAAACAAACAATAGATGTTGTCCAAAGTGCGTCAGAACACAAAGTAATCTGCAGAAGGCTATTTCAACCAAATAGAAATGGTGACAAAGATCTGTTCAGTGCCCTGGATTTTAATGATGTAGTGGATGGATTTAACACTTGATCTAAGCTAAGACAGCTCCCGAAGCGGCATATTACAATGCTTTAAAGCATTATAGTTGCTTTATAATTAATGGCTTTAAGAGCGCATCAGCTAACTGTTCTATGTTTACAGTTTCAGTGTGTGACGCTATCAGATGTAAATTCAGGTTTGACAGTTGGTGGCATTCTTAAGATTTAAGATGAGAGTTTATCCAGCATTTATGATTTATCAGAGAAAAAAACACAAAGATGAACGGCAAAAAGTGATTCACCATTGGGCCTGAAGCATGTTAAATTACAGTGCTTCTAACCTCACAGATGACAAATTATTGTATCATCTGAGTAAATCCTATACTAAACGTAATACTAGCTACTATCGAATACTATGTGCAAGTGAACTAAACAAACATTCGTCTATGTAGCACGTTAGTGACATGTAGAGACGTAAAAAAATTGCAAAAAAAACCCCCCCATCAATTCATAGAGAGTTTTAGAGTGAGGCTTTAGGAAGAGTATGAGCGTTGACATAGCGTTGAGAGAGAGAGCGAGAGAGAGATGCTAGGCCTGTGTCCATGTGTGCACCCAACTGTGTAATTATGTGAGTGATCGGACCACTTTACACGCCCATCATTCAGTAACACGCACACACATGCAGGAGAACAACCCACGCCTGCTTACCTTGACAGCAGGTTCACTTTTACTCATCTATGGATGCCACATTTCATTACCCTCCTTCTCTTTTTTTTTCCTGACACACTCTCACCGCTCATCGTTTTCCCGTTTCTCCCCACATCTGGATTTTCTCTCTTTTTTTGCTCTTTAATTGCTCTCTGGCTGACCATTATCTTCCCTTCTTCCATTCTATTCCTTTCTCGCTGTTGCTCACATTTGCCATTTATTTTCCAGACTATTACTCAATCTTTCACAGCACCGTAATTACATTGGCAGATCATCACTGAAAATCAGTGTTAAAAGAGAACTGACACAGACAAACACACTAACACAAAATTAATCCGACTTGTGGAATGTTTCAACAAAATGAGCATTTAACCTTAAAAAATATAAATAAACAGAATTGGAATTAAGCATTTTCCCCATCACAACATTAGCATTACCATCAAAGTATTCCATTTTCTTCCAGCTATACAATATAATTATTGAACGCAATGTTAACTAACACTTTCCATAACATCAAACCCTAAAGTGACCCTTTTTCAAACTTTCTCAACTGTCTGTAATGTCACAAAGATAGAAGTATGTACTCCCCCTCTTTCTTGCACTTACACACACACACACACACACACACACACTTTGTTCAGGCTAGTTTAGGCATACAGAGTGTATTTCAGATTTTGGCAACTTTGCTGATTTCCCCCGAGCTTCAGACAGCAGAGGCTGATTTGATATGTGACAGGGGGACAGAAACAAAACTGTCAAGGCAGAAGACAGAGAGACACACGTAGGCACAAAAATAAGATAGAGATACAGAGACAAAAATATTCAAGAGCGACAAGCAGGCAGGCAGAGAGGGGAGGAAGAAGGGAAGAGCAACAAAAAAGTGAAACAATGTAGAGAAAAGTAGATCAAGCACAGAGCTGAACTAGTAAAACAATTAGTCCTGGATTACTGTTGTTCCCTTTTTTTTTTATAAACACATAGCAAAAAGTGATGTAACCCATTCGATTCAGTAACATTCACTTTGGAGTGACTCATTGAAGCAACTATAGCCCAGAGAGGGTAACTTGGCGAGAGGGGGGAGGGGAAAGGATGAGAAGTGATGGAAACTAATAAAAAAGCTCTGTCCTAATGGACATTTGACAGTTTCATTTTTAGCATGCTAAATTCAGTAATGTGTATTGACCTTCAGGGCCTGTTCAAACTCACTCCATCACTGTTTGTCATGGAGAAAATGTCCTTCTTGGAATATTTGTCAAAAGCAATGGGAAAGAATGGTTTAGGAACAGAGGTTGTTGCAAAAACATCACTAGGAGACACCACTGTGGTTTAAGACATGTATGTTATGAGCCATGGCTTAGACATAAGAGAGAGTAGAAAGGGGAAAGAGAAAAATAGAAGCATAAATAAACAGACAACCATTTCAACAAGACTGTATTGCAATAATTGGGACACTTTCTTCCTAAGGCACATCACAATGTCTAATACTATGATATATATTGTGATCAGTGTGTCCCCACTGGAAACTGAAGTACAAACCTCCCGAGCTCCAACTGCTAAAGCATAAATGTAAACATTTTATGTCTCGCATTGCGCTCAAAAAGCATGCAATTGAACTCCCATTCAAATACGTTTAAACTTTGCATCCATTTTGCTTACTTTGACTTTGTAAATGAATGACTTTTTTGACACTGAAAACAGAAATCCCACGGAAAGCTCATACATTTGCATTTACACTCCTCAAAAAAAATCTACTGAAAAAGTGTAGCACGACCCCCAAAAACGTGCCATTGCCAGAAGGTTTGCTGTGTCTCCCATCACAGTCTCAAGAGCATGGAGGAGATTCCAGGAGACAGGCAGGAGACTCTAGGAGAGCTGGACAGGGCCGTAGAAGGTCCTTAACCCAGCAGTATCTGCTCCTTTGTGCAAGGAGGAACAGGATGAGCACTTCTCGAGCCCTACAAAATGACCTCCAGCAGGCCACTGGTGTGAATGTCTCTGACCAAACAATCAGAAACAGACTTCATGAGGGTGGCCTGAGGGCCAGACATCCTCTGGTGGGCCCTGTGCTCACTGCCCGGCACCGTGGAGCTCAATTGGCATTTGCCATACAACACCAGAATTGGCAGGTCCGCCACTGGCACCCTGTGCTTTTCACAGATGAGAGCAGGTTCACCTTGAGCACATGTGACAGACGTGAAAGGGTCTGGAGAAGCCGTGGAGAACGTTATGCTGCCTGTAACATCACTCAGCATGACCGGTATTGTGGTGGGTCAGTGATTGTCTGGGGAGGCATAACCATGGAGGGACGTCCAGACCTCTACAGACTAGACAACGGCACCCTGACTGCCATTGGGTATCTGGATGAAATCCTTGGACCCATTGTCAGACCCTACGCTGGTGCAGTGGGTCCTGGGTTCCTCCTGGTGCACGACAATGCCCGGCTTCATGTGGTGAGAGTACGCAGGCAGTTCCTGGAGGATGAAGGAATTGATACCATTGACTGGCCCCCATGTTCGCCTGACCTAAATCCAATAGAACACCTCTGGGACATTATGTTTCGGTCCATCCGACACCGCCAGGTTGCACCTCGGACTGTCCAGGAGTTCAGTGATGCCCTGGTCCAGATCTAGGAGGAGATACCCCAGGATACGATCCGTCGTCTCATTAGGAGCCCCGACGTTGTCAGGCATGCATACAAGAACGTGGGGGCCATACAAACTACTGAGAACCATTTTGAGTTGCTGCAATGACATTTCAGCAAAATGGACTAGCCTGCCGCATCATTTTTTCACTTTGATTTTTGTGGTGTCTGAATTCAGCCCTCTGTAGGCTGATCATTTTCATGTCCATCAAATGATGTGGCATCCTTTCATTCACACATATTACCCAGTCTTCAAAGTGTTCCTTTAATTTTTCTGAAAGGCATGACGTTGTTAAAGCAAACCTAACCAGACAAGCCACTGATACACTGAACAAATTGGACAAATGATG